>CALNHX010005797.1:0-100582 GCA_940337035.1 Agriotes lineatus | reverse complement strand
AGGAATTTGTCTAAAATTGGTGGTGAAGGGGGACACTAGAAAAAGACCGGAAAAGTAAGTGTACCATCCAGGCTAGAAGAAAGGCATAAAGTGGTAGTTAGAAAAACACAGGTGGTAGAGATGGTAGAAATAGAAAAAACGGATGGTAGATAAAAACCTCTTGAGGTTGAAACAGTTAAGGATAGTCCCTTCCGCTTCTATTTTATGGCAGGTTCGTTAAGCTACTTATGCTATATTTTTGCGTTTTTTAGTTGTTAAATATTGCGGTTTGTCAATTTGACAGAAAAGCTGTTGTTGTAGAAAATAAGATTGATTTACAACATGCAACGTTTGTTGTCTCACCTTTTATTGGCAACTACAGCACATATTCAAGATAAGTCGTATAAGTGGTATGTTTTTTAATAGTAATCTCTACAATTTTATTCGTTCGAAATTGCTATAAAATCTCTCATACAGGGTGAGTCCTTATCAAACTGACACATTTATAAAGGTCAAAGTTGGGTTCTTGCAAATGAAATCACCTGCATTTTTTCACACGGGCGTAATTCTTCTTTTCTTCTGTATATTTCGTTAACATTTTATATGGTACATACAGAGCTGGGCAGTAATTAATTACTTTTGAATTAAATTACTAATTAAATTCCTTTTTGTGTATTTGCCTTGAAATTGAATTACTTTTCAAAATGCGGTAATTGTAATTGAGAATTGCCATTTTTGTTAAAAAGTATTTGAAAATTACTTTTTGAAAGTAATTAATTACTACATTCAATTACTCAATTACTTTTGTGTAATTAAATTACTCTAAAGTATTGAAATTACTTTACAAGTATTTGAATTACCTACCTGTGGTAATTGAAATTACTCGAGGTAATTGAATTACTTTGTGGTATTTCAATTACTGAATTACTGACCTCGATTGGGTGCCAAATCTCCAGAACGCAAAAAAATAAGAGAAGTTACATATTAAGCAAACCGCAATAGGGTGTTCCACGAGCAATAGAAGCCTAATTTATCTGGCGAGTCGAAAACAGCAACTATCGCATTTTCTACGACGCGTCACGAGCAGTGTTGCCAGATTTGGGGACAAGTTCCTAATCCTAGGGGCTCTGAAGAGGCTCTTAACGACAAACTTTAGTAAAATGTGATTAGCTACTTTTCTAGGGTTTTTACGTACAATTTGGAGGGAATATTATTAAATCAATTTAATTCTGTTGAAGGTATCCGTCAGATTTGCGCCTGAAAATTCCCTTATCATCGCTTCATAAGGAATGATGTTTATGTCACGTATTTGCCATTATTAATCGCTGCGAATTCAAACCGCAGTATTTGCAATACTTCGCAAAGTCGACAAATAAAGTCCTGTTGACCGCCGATTAGGTTTGGATTTTGGACGCTTAATTTACTTTTTTATGGTGTGAAGTACCGGCTCGTTTGAAAATTTTGTTCGTGTTTGGTTATTTTTTTTAAAGTGAAATTGTAAAATAGACGTTCACTGGAACGGAAATAAGACTACCCAAAAGGGTTCTACCGGGTGGCCATAAATATCTGATATCACATTACCTTTGGAATCAACACCGCTTTATTAAAGTGATGAATCCAACTAAACTAAATGTCATTAATGTCATCACAACTAAAATTTCTATCTGTCAAAAATTATTACAGATTGCAATAAGTATTGAAATTAGAACAGGAGATTTTTATAATCGAGTCATAGGCTAACCTGCAAAATCCGGGGCACATTCCCCTCCTCTTATTTGCATTTTATTACATTTCATACCAATACTTAATATATTAATTGAACTATAATGCTAACCAACATTTATAAGTAGCTAATTCCATGGCTACCGGGATCTCAGATATTTATAGCCACCCGGTACTTTCCTCACAAAAAACATTATTTTACAGATTCCGAGATAAAATCAGCTAATTTAATTTTTTTTAACGACGTAAGTAAAAAAAAATGTCGTTTTTGTCATTAAACATAATTAAAATTATCTTTATCTGAAAATATCTTTTACGTTTCGCTAATTCTTTGTTAGCTTCATCGGAAACATTGGTTTAAAATATAGAACAAAGGGACATTTACTATAACAATCTGTAAAATATAGGTACATGTTAGTGTTTGGACTTGTGAAAGAATAAGTATCCTCAATTATGTCAATTTACCTGTCTTTTGTTTTCAAAAAGTTTTAGTAGTTGGAATGGTAACATCTTTTATTGTTGATACGATCTCGTTAGATAAAACATTCTTAGTTTTCATAGTTTGTAGCTGTTTTTGTATCTGCTATACAAATTTTTATTTCAATCAGCGGTTTTCAACTAGGTTTATCAGTCACCTGTCAACTTTCAACAGTCCGTGATCAACACAAAATTGATATTTTGTTTTAAAATTTCAAGTTACCTAATATATTTTTTATAGCTATTTGTATTACTACGGAGTAAAATGTATCACTCCCTCCCGCGGATGTAGTTTAATTCTTCAGCGTTAGAGAGAACAGTATCTAATCAATTGTAATCATGCGAGGGAGGAAATTACGTTTTAGTCCAGAGTTATACATTCAACACTTTTACATTTTTTGATGTGGCAATCTCTTGTAATCAGCTGCATTCAAAAATATTTAAATATGAAAACCAGGAGGTTAGTTGATTTATTATTAATTACATTGCCCCCCGTCTCTAATGGCAACGGTAGTCAATGTATTATATTGCCTCCCACTGCCATTGGAAACCGACCAGGGAACCAAACGTATATTTTCGGGAAACCCCTAACAGGCGACAAAAAATGTTACTTTCGTAGATAGGGGGTAACAATGTAACTACAATTAACGTCTTAGCAACCATACAATGAGGCAATCCTTGATGTGACTTACATATTCTAATTTTAAATGTCATTATGACATTTTGAAATTTCATACTATTTTTACGAATATGCTAGTAGATAAAATATTGTATGCACCACGGGAGATATTCATGTTCTTTACCTTCGGTTAACTTACACATGTCAACCTCAGGGAAAAAACATATTCATATCTCCCTTAATGCATAAATATCTATTCTAATTGAGCCAACAAAAAATACTCAAGTTGCGCCAATTGAATCACCACGTAGTGTTCTACAAAATCTAAATAGAAATTTGCTGTCAAACAATAAAAAAATTCAATGCTCCACCCTGTATACTTAAGTAAGTTACATATTTTCGTCATGCAGCCTCATTTTAGCCGTATTTAATAGTACATTGTTCTACAAGATAAGAAAAGTGAGAGTTTTTCAAGGTTTAATTTACGAGCGAGTGATGCAAAACGAGTGGATTAATTTATTACGAACATGGATAAATTACTTTTATCAACTCCAGTGGGATAAGTAACGCATTACGTCACTCATTTGACACTATTTCAGTTAGGTAATGAAGCTCATTACACCACTCAGTTACGTAATGGTTTCATTAAGCAACTCAGTTGTGTAATGACTTCATTACGTAACTGAAATAGTGTCTAATGAATGACATAATGACATTTGCCTACTAAAATATTTTTGAAAATGACAGATCTGACAGTTCTCTTAATGCACTTTTCTCAATTTTAGGCAGTCGTAGATAAAATTTTGTACAATACATGTGTGATAATGCATCATTAATATACTTGTGTGCTTACATAACTCGTGCTACGCACTCGTTTGTAACTTACACACACGTATATTAATGATGCTGTTATCCCACTTGTATAGTAAATAACTATTATAACATATTCAGCGTGCTATTTTTTCTAATATAATTACAAAATGTTGCCAAAATAAAATTCGACATATCTTCATATTCAAAAAAATTATTTTTTTAAAATCGGCAGTGAAAAACGTCAAAATAGGCAGTGAAGAACGTCGAAATCGTCAAATAAAATACGAGAAATGGGCAGTGACGTAATCCGTTGTTTTACGACTTTTTGTAGGCGGCTGGACGACAGATAAACGTTAACCGATTTCAGCATAACCTACAAAAGTCGGTTAAAGTGTTGTAATTTCACGATTTCTCGATATCAAATAAAATATACTGTACACCTCGGCACTGAAGTTCCTTTTTATCCCTCATGTGGTTTATTTGCTTTGCCCCTACGGGCCTCGGCAACTAAATCAGCAATCGTGATAGAAAGCTCACCTTCAGTGATAACCTATGTGGAAACTAATATAAAAAAATATATACATTTGAACTTTCAAGTCCCTTTTCCTTCTTACTGAAGGGCTTTGTACTAAGGTATATTAGGTTTAATCGGTTTATTATAACCTAAGGAATCTATGCCAAATCAGTGTCGCATTTTTTTTGGGACACCCTGTATAATTGTTATCCTTGAATTTATTTATTTACTTACATCTTACTTCAAAACAAACTAAAAACTTTTGGTTTTGGTGAACGGTGCATGTAGCTACAAGATTTAATTATCAAAAAACCTTCAAAAGTGAAAGAGTATGTAGCTTACAACAAAACATAAAAATTAAGCATTTTTAGATTACGATTACGAATCGACACAACACTAATGATAGTTGCAACTTGCAAGAAGGTTCTACTAAATAAAACACGTATATGACAATAATTTTTATTGAAAGTAATTGAAAAAGTAATTGATGTACACTTACAATTACTAAGTAATTGGTAATTGAATTACTATTTCCTGTGAGTAATTGAGTCTCTGGTAATTAAATTACTGCATTGGGCGGTAATTGGTAATGAGTAATTAATTAATTTTTAAAAGTAATTTGCCCAGCTCTGGGTACATACAATACATATTTTCAAATACTTCATAAGAACTTGCGAAAATAGACGTTGTAAAGGCAATTACATTTTATATTAAAACGGAAAACTGGTGGCTTTGCTAGTATTGTTTATTTTTATACTAACATTTATAGTCTGTTTTTATTTACATGCGTTTTTTTATTAACTAGGCTTAAACGTTGTTATCTGGCATAACAAAGTGTGGAAGTTCGGCCTTGTGTTGCATGTATTGCTCATATTCGTGTGTGTAGCATTCGATATGAATCCTTCAGCTATGTTCGCGGGGATTTTTAACTTAAGCGTCATTAGTCAGCGGGCTTTTCCTCAGCTGCATGTGGGTGAACGACTCTTAGTGCATTGTGTCCCCGGCGAGTTAGAATAGAAGCAGCTGAGATTTTATTTGATTTCAACGTCCCGACGGAGGTCGTAATCAATTTATCGTTACAACAGGCGCGCGACTTAACGGCAACGGGGTTGGAAGTCCTCATAACTGCACAGCGACGCCTATAATTGGCCTAACGGCTGTTGGCTGAGTGCGAATTAAATAAATAAATAAATAAACGCTTATAGTTCTCTTTTTGGTAGATCCAATTCATTTTGAAAGGAACAATTGCAAGCGCACGCGCACAGCATCATTTTTAAATTTGACGTTGAGTTATGCTTTTGTTGATCTGGAGATTTGACCATTTGTAAATGTGTAAATTTGATACCCTCAAGAAGATTCACTCTACATGCGGGAGAATCTGTTATACTCAACTACATACCAATGTTTAACGCTTAACTTTGAAAAACGAATTTCAAATCAACTTATGGCTCTGGAAGGATCAACATTTTCAGGAAATAATAACTTGATACCGCAATCAAATTTAAAAATAACATGGCCGTGTCGAAATTTAATAGTAATTTTGAATTGACTTAAAATATTACGGGAACAGTTTAGAAAATATATCACTTCCACAATTCACCCTGCATAATTAAAGGTAATTTTAGTGTACCTTTGACGACCATACAACTATTGTGTTTGAACTGTCAGGTGTTTACTATAACATATAAACCTTCCAAAAGTACCATCACCAAAAAAAAATTAAATAAATGCTCGTAGCAGCTTACGTGCCAATTTCGATAGCTCGGTTTCGTCCACAGATAATGCTACCGTAGTTATGAATCGAATAAAAATCTATACTTCAAGTTCTTCCTACGCCCCACTTTCCCGCAAGCCAATTACCAAAATCGAACGGGAAGTAACTTCTCTGGTAAATTCTTAAGATCTTTTAACTGATATATATTGAACGGAGTTTTATTCGTTACTCTTCAAAGGCCCGTCAGCCTTCTTAAGATTTACAAATAGAATATAGATTTATCTATTTACTCAGAGAAATACCTTATCAACATCGTCAGAAAGTACACTGGTAAATCTCCATCGTATATTCACTGTTCATCACATTTCAGTAAACTATCCCCCATAATCTTGTAAATTTACTTGTGAACTTTGATGTCACTGCCATCTTTACTGACAATCCTATTTCTGATTCTATGGCCATAATCCAACAACTGTCATCAGAGCTTGGTGAGACGTCTTCAAGTCTATCTGCATTCCCACTTATTTCCTATTTCAAGGACAGTTCTTTAAATAAATATCTGGTGTGGTCATGGATTCGTCTCTTTCAGCTATTGTTGCCAATATCTTTATGGCAGCTTTCGAAGCCGTGGCTTCGGAGTCTTCAGAATTAAAATCCAATGTCTGATTCCGATACGTTGACCATATCTTTATCATTTAACCACACCATCTCAATAGACAACATTGAGACATTAACTTCACCACAAAGATAGGAAGCAACAGTTCACTTCCTTTCGTGGATGTACATATTCCTCGCTAACACAAAGGCAATCTACATGCCGATTCCCTTGTATACCGTGCTGTTTCCATATCTCAATCCGATAGCTTTCACGGTGAATTGTATCATATTTGGCAAGCTGTTAGAAGCAACGATTACCGTGCTAGGGATATACAGCTTGCCATTGATCACCATTTTTATCCACAGCCATCCATACCTCCGATCCTCCCGCAGCAATAGTCTTTCTTCCTTATATTTATTTATATCGCACTCAGCCAACAGCCGTTAGGCGAATTATAGGCGTCGCTGTGCATTTATGGGGACTTCCAACCCCACTCGACTGTCATGATGTTGTTATGACCGCCGGGACCAACTATTTCCGTGACAGCCGTATCACGAGGCGCCGAGAGATGCAGCCGTGGGACCAGAAAGAGCGTTGCTTAACTCTGCTGATCGAACGTGGACGCTTGTTCAAGCTACACCACTCGGGACCAAGTAGGTAGGGAGTAATCGCGTAGGGAAGTTTCATCAAAACCCAAACAGTTTTCACACCTCCGAGAAAGATTTCACAGATTCTTTCTTTCATAATATAAACATCATGTCATCAAAAAGCGTTTACAGAATACTTTGCTCCTGCTATGACGTCTACATACACATATCTTTGAACACCAATAGTGGGTTACATTTCGCATCATCATCAGCTATCACTGAACACCAACACGATACCGGCCATGAGATTGTTTTTGATGAAACACCTATAATCTGAAAATCGCTATTCGCCATTGAAATTTACAAACACCCCAATAATGTCAATCGGGACGGAATTTGCCATCTTCCTTCTATGTGGAAAGCGCTTAGACTCGTGACTAAAGCACACCTACAACTATAATGTATGTGCTTAGACTGCAAAATTTGCTTAATTTTCGAACTCCTATGTAATATCAAACGTTTAAAATGAAGCTTACCTTCTTTCAGTCAGATTCTATCACTTTTTGAAATATGTGGTCCAATTTAGTCGTGTTATAGCTATAGATGGTGTGATTTCTCCGTTTCGACGTGGGCGACTTGACATAGCTTTATTCAACTGTAAAAAGAATGCACCTTTTAGAATACTAGGTTCGTTATTATTTGGAGCGTGAACTCGACCGTTTTTCGTTTACTACTTACTTTTATTAAAATGACTTGTAGCTTCTTTCAAATTCCAATCTAGTTTATATTACTTCTTCAAATTTTGACATAAGCTTTTGTATCGTTAATATTAATATAGTTCAATGATAAAATGCCATTTTATAAATTTATAGCTCTTTGTTTGAACTGCTTTTAGTTTGGTTAGACTTTTAATGTCTTTAAATAAACTTTTAATTTACTTAACCATTTTAAATCTCATTAAAAAAATATTAGAGTTCGTTTATGCCATATCCAATACAATAAATTTTAATCTTGAAAAAATTGCGGTTAGTATTAAAAATTGTTTTAAATATCGCCAAAACAACTTTCAACAAGTTTTAAGCCCATAATCTAAATAGCAGGATGATCTTTTTAAGAAGTAAATTTTGTGTCAGTAGCCTTTATCTATCTAAGCGATTTGTCTTATCATTTACGGTATTAGTAGCATACTTTATATTGCGTTTTATTAACCATAAACTTGATTTATATTATTAGTCTTATTGAAATTATTACTAAATGCTTTTTAATCTCGTTTAAACTGCTTTTAGTCTCATTTATCTTCATCGGTGTTGATATACACTTTTAACCAAATTCATTTTAGTATCGTTAAAAGCTTCATTACCACTCAGTGCAGTAATAGATATTACCTTTTCATATTATTGATAATATCTTATACTGTTTCTATGGCGCATAAGAGCTCACTTGCTATGTTTTCTTTACAATACACCTTTATCTACAAAGTACAGCATGATCGAAAACTTTTAACCTCTAGAGGGCTGTGGATTTTCTTTAAATTTAATTTATGTTGGCAGTGATGAGTAAAGGTGCTTAATAATATAACCTACGCAGTTTTGACAGAATCGTTTAACTTTGACAGAATGTTTAATACTGAACACAAGGTGGCGCTGTGTATGGAAAATGGAGGAAATCACTTTGAACATCTATAGTTGTATTCTATATTAACATTTTTATGTATTCAACAAAAATGTGGGTATTTGTTCAAATGACATTACTGATATAACATTAAATTGACAGATATAAAATGCCAATGTGACTTTTACTACCACGACTACCAACAAATTTTTAACAAAACAATTCCACAGTCCTCTAGAGGATAAAAGATTTCGATCATATGGTACGTTGTGAATGATAATGTATTTTAGAGGATATACAATAGTATATTACTCTGCAAGTTGAGAAAAGTGATGTTTTTCTGAACAAGTATGGCGTGTTTGAGTACGAGCGTTAGCGAGTGCTTAAACGGCCATACGAGTTGAATTCCTGTTTTAGTGGTGGGTATTCGGACAACAATAACAAAACCTCGATCTTCTATGTCATTGATAGTCAAATCACAAAGCATTATCATAATTACCTAAAAATGACCAAATTTGATGTAATATACCACCTTTAAAATTCGGTATCCAACTTTTTCACTTTTTAGAAACGCTGTCAGCTTTGCGTATTTGGAGATATCGATACTATCATTCAGATTTATGGTCGACTTCAGCATCGAATATACGGCCCAGAGGCTACCAGAAGACATTAAAAATTCTTCGATTTCACTATTTTCGCTTTGTAATTCTTCTTCAGACATCATTTATGTTGAAAGAAACAAAATATACGGTATCCCCCACCCTAGAAAAGCGCTTTTCGATGCTTTCCAAGAATACTTCGACACTCAGCATCACTCCGTTTTGCTAGTACAGTAAAATGTTATGAACCAGTTATTTATCATAAAAATTGTCAATACGCACTTTACTCCGCTTCACAGTTCAATGTTATGAATCAGTCTATTGTTATAAAAACTATTGATACGCGCCCTTCAGTCCTTTCCAAGAATACTTCGGCATCTTATCTTCGTGTTTATCATCAAATTGAATGTATTATTAATGAGTGTATTTAAGAAATCAGTTGAATGCTGTAAAAAATACTGTTCGTTATATCATGTAAAAAATAAAAATAATAGTAAATTATGTTATTAGGAGTAAAAGTGATACTTTATATGGCGAAGCTGAAGTTTATTTAGCCGAACGTTAATGAGGCAAATAATTCAGCTAAGCCACATAAAGTCACTTTTACTCCGAATAACATATACTATTTTATCCGCAAAGGTATTCAGGTAAATTTCATTAATATAAATTTAAAAAAAAGATGCATCGGCCGGGAATCGAACCAAGGCCACCCGCGTGACAGGCGAGCACTGTATCCCTGCGCTAACCTCTGTTGTTCAAATAACACGCCACTGTAATGATATATGAACATACTGAATCACCCGAGCTAATAGCACACGGCCACAGCAGCTGTCACACCATACCCCACGGCGACAAATGCTCCGATCCGCTGCTTAAAGGTTTATTTAAATTAAAACCTTTTCGTACTATTTTTGAAAATAAAAATCGTCCTACGATCTAAGTCTAAAAATTTTCAAAATTTTAAGCCATCATACAATTTAACCGGTCCAGTAACTTCGGAGGAGATAGCGAACAAACATAGAAAGAAAGAAAGAGAGCAACGATTTTGTGTGCTTAGGCAGATAAAGTACGCAAAAGTTGCTATTTTATCTGCTTAGGCAGATAAAGTGACACTTTTACCTTGTCAATAAAGACAAATAAGTTGTCACTTTTGTGACGTTTGCAGATAATAGTAATTTATTATACAAGACCAGTCAATCACATTTCAAAATGTCAGTAGCTAGATTGGGTTACTACGACAATACGCAGCTGTCATATTTAATTTTAACAAAAGTTTAAATTACTTTATCTATCCTTGATGTTAAAGTGCTACTTTATCTACCCTTGCTGTTAAAGTAAAATTTGACCTTTTGTTTTGAGTTGATAAAAGCACACTTTAACATGTGCTATAGAAAAAACATTTATTTTAATGCTTAACCAAAAAAAAATTAATTATTTCATTCCAATCAAATTTTAACAAAAACAAAAAATCAATTCATGAAATTGACTTAAATACTAAAAATTGGCAAATCTAATCAATTCAACTTTGTATGTGTTGTGTGCGATTCTTAAAAAACCGTTATGACAAAAAGACTTTTGAGCAAGTTTACTTATTTTTTCTTTTGTAATCGTCATCATTATCAGTGAATCTGCCCTATATATTTACATGTTTTTATTATTATTGAGAAAAATAACAGCAACCGGACGTATACGGACATTTTGAGGGCTGGCAACTATTGTTTGGCTCATGGCACGTGGGTCACACCCATGGCACATGGGTCACACCCATGGCACGTGTGTTACACGTGGGACCTTAGAATAGGTTAACGATAATTTTTATATGTCGGTTTAGCGAGACAAATCTTATGTAAAAAATACGGCAGTGGAAAAGAGAAAAAAATCAATTTCTGATACAATAGAACTCTTTGTTGAGGTTATGTTTCTATTTCATTTTAAATAGATTGGTATGACTGCATGACAGACAGCTACAAGTGAATGTTAGTTTCTTATACAAGAAAAACGTGTTCGTGTAAACGGAATTTCAATTTACTTTTAACTGGACTTGTAACTTTACTGCACCAGAAATTCTTATTCGTGTAAACGGCGCTTTTTTTAACGCATGTTGTGCAGGTAAAAATTTTCTTGTAGGAACGGACTTGTAAGACATTGTTTGTCTGTTTCTAATACACGTGAATGTTAGACAGAGAGAACTTATAACGTCACTGTACCAAAAATTCTTGTTCGTGTAAATGGCTCTGTAATTAAACCAAAATTTTCCTGGACGGTGGATAGGAAGAGGCCCTGTACTATGGCCTGCACGTTTTCCTGACCTTTCGCCATTAGACGTTTTCTTTTGGATTGCCTTAAATCTCGTGTTTATAATAACGGTAAGCCAGACACGCTAGAAGATTTGATTGCAAGAATAGTTGAGACAGCAAATTCTCTACGAAATGAGCGTGCAGATATTAACTGGCAACAAAGCATGGGTCAAAGACTAGCAGCAGGTTTAGAAAGTAGAGGCGAATAATTCGAGCAATTATTATAATTATAGTTTTTTTTATTTGATTATGTTATTTCTTAATTAAATACGTACAGTTACATTAATTGATGCACATTTTTCTTTTGTCTATATCTCAAGAACGGAAAAGAATTGAGCTAAAGTGTACTTATATGATTTTGTTTAGAATCAGCTCTAGAACACATGGTGTAAGTTTGTCGATTACCTCAGGGAACACCCTATATAAGACTCTGCCACATTTAGCGACCCCCACCCTCCATGTCTCTTCAAAGAAGTAATATCTCCATCCCATTACAAATTAAATTAAATGATGCTTACATGATTTTAGTCTCCTTTAAATGGCCTGTAGATTCGTTAATATAGCTGGTAATCTTGTTTGATTGCCGCAGAACTCACCGCCTGGTTCTGGCAATCAAGCTCGTTTCGTTAAGATGCTCGTAATCAAACTTGTATCGTTAATATCTAGAACATAGGTGGTAATTTCAATAACATTTCTTCTAATCCCACTTAAATAACATTACTTTGTGAAAATTGTATTTTAGCAATTGAGGCTTCTTGAAAGGGTTTATATTCTATGAAAATAATCTAAATTATGCTTAAATGATTTTAATTGCTTTCGAATGGTGCTACATTATCTTTAAAATAACTGTTAACATTTATAAAATGTCTTCCACCCTTACTTAAATGCTATTACACTGTTAACACCGTTTTCCAGCGATTAAAGCTCCTCTTAAAGAATTTATAATTTACTAAAATGCTTGAAATGATGCTTAAATCATTTAGTCTTCTTTAAGTGGCTTTTCGATATGATTAATATAGCTGGTAATCTCAATAACGTGTCCTCTAATCTCACTTAAACGTCATTACTTTGTGAAAATCGTATTTTAGCAAATAAGTATTCTTAAAGGGGTTTATTATTTTATCAAAATACTAAATCACCCTTAAATGCTTTTATTTGTTCCTCACTTGTAAACATCAATTTATCAAGTCACTGTATTCACCTTGAAAATGTTTCTTAACTGGCTAGCCAGTAAAAATTTACTGGCTAGTCAGTTATATTTTACAAGCGTGCTCATAGATAAATGATAGCGTGCAAAGCCAGAGTTGTCTTCCTTAGTATGTGTCATGTTGATGAATTTAGTTGCTTGTCAGTTTGACGTTTTGAATAAATAGTAAATTTCTAGTTATTTACAAGTGAGAAACAAATAAAATATTCAACAAAACACACCAGGTAATCATTTTTACTGGCTCAAGGATATGACAGGCTCGCCTAACGGCTCGCCAGTCATCCCAATCCTATCACCAGTAAAAACTGTTTTACCTGGCTTGTAATGTTAAATACTATTAATCTCCTTCAAAGGGCCTTTCAATATTGTTAAAATAGCTGGTAATCTTAATAAAATGTGTTCTACTCTTACTTAAAGGATATTAATTCGTCAACACCATATTTCAATGATTAAGTCTCCTTGAAAGGACCTATATTTTACTAGAATCATCATAATAGTTTAGATTATGTTAATTTCTTTGAAATAGCTTTTTAATATCGTTAAACTAGCTGGTAATTTCAATAAAATATCTATTAGTGTCACTTAAACAACATAGCCTTGGTAAAACTGTAGTTCAACATTTAAGAATCTTTGAATGGATTTATATTTTTTTCAAATACTCTAATTATAATTTTAATCGTCTTTAAACGGCCTCTTAATATGGTTAAAATAGCTGTTAATCTCAGTAATTTATTTTCTAATCTCAGTTAAACGACATTACATTGCTAAAATCGTATTTTAACGATTAAGTGTCTTTGAAAATATTGATGTTTTATTAGAAGATTTTAAATGGCAGTTAAATGATTTCAACCTCTTTCAAATGGATTTCAATATAGTTGGTAATCTCAATAAAATGTATTTTGATGCCACTTAAACGATATAGCCTCGTTAAAACCGTGTTTCAACGTTTAAGTCTGTTTGAAGGAATTTATATTTGATTAAGATTCTCTAGTTGATGATTCAGCGATTTTAATCTCTTTTAATAGGTCCTTTAATATCATTAAAATAGCTGGTAATTTCTATAATATGTCATATAAACTCACTTAAATGATATTACCCTGTTAAAACCGCATTTCAACAATTACGCCTCATTGGAAGGACTTATATTTTATTAAAATATTTTAAATGATGCTTAAATAATCTTAATCCCCTTAAAATAACCTTTTAATATCACTAGAATAACTGTTGATCTCAATCTATTATCTTTTAATCTCATTTTGTTAAAACCGCACTTTAATGACTAAGTCTCCTTGAAAAATTTATTTGTTATGAAAATACTGTAAGTCATGCTCAAGGAATTTTTATTTACTTTAAACGACCTTTAAATATCATCAAAATAGTGGATAATCTCAATAAAATGTCTTCTAATCTCCCTTAAACGATATTACATTGCTAAAACCGTGTTTTAACGTACAAGTCTCCTTAAAAAGATTAATGTTTAATTAGAATACTCTAAACGATGCTTAAATGATTGTAGTCTCTTTGAAATGGCTTTTTAATATCGTTAAAATAGCTGGTAATTTCAATAAATTATCCTCTAATCTCACTTAAACAACATTTTAATGTGCCAAAATAACTGCTATCTCAATAAAATGTCCTTTAATTTCTCTTAAACTATGCTACATTGATGAAACCGTGCTTTTTAATGACGAAGTCTCTTTGAAAAAAATAATATTTTGAATGGATTACTCTAAACAATGCTTAAATGATTGTGATCTCTTTCAAATGGCCTTTTAATGTCGTCAAAATAGCCCATAATCTCAATAAAATATCCGATAATCTTCCGTAAACGATATTATATTGTCAAAACCGTGTTATAGTCATCAAGTCTCATTGAAACGATTTATATTTTATTAAAATACTATAAATGATGCTTAAATTATATTATTTTTTAAAATAGCCTTTTAATATCATCAACATAGCTCGTAAGTTCAATTTAGTTTTTTGCATAGTGATCATGAAAGTCATCTTTTTTTAACGAAAAATCGTATTGAAAGTACCACTTTTTTAAAGCAAAATCGTGAAAAAGGTACACTTTCTTAAACTATTTTATTCAAATGTCAATTTAACAGTTTTAAATCCCGAAGTGCTTTTCGACTAAATTTCGATTTACAAGAGATCACTATGCAAAAAACTACGTGTACAACACGTTTTGAAAGTCTCTTTTTTCATTCATTTGCTTGATTAATGAGGGCGAAGCTGCAAATTCATGAAAAAAAGTATGACTTTCAAAACTAGTTGTACAAATTACTATTCTAATCAACATAACCTTATTAAAACCGCAGTTTAGCCATTAAGTTTCCTTGAAAGGATTTATATTATATGAAAATACACTAAATGCTAAATTGCTTTAATCTCCTTCAAATGATGTTTAATATCGCTGAAATAACTGTTAATAGCAATAAAATATCTTTTTTTAAATTTTATTTAAAAAAGTAGGCTTTTTTAAATTAATTTCAGTGCCACTGAGTGAAAAAAGTGACACTTTGCTTTTAGCAGCGTACATACATGAAACAAGTAGAGACACTTATGCCAAAAGTTGAAACCTGTCTAGAGTGCCTGGGAAGTAAGTCGGGAGGTATTTCTAAGTTCGGAAAGGGACGTTTAGGCGCGCACCTTTAGGCGCGCATTATTAGGCGCGAGCTTTTAGGCGCGAAGCTTTTAGACGCGGACGCTATTAGGCCCCTGGACGTTTAGGAGCCGCAACTTTAGGCGCGGGGACAGTTAGGCGCCACATGAAAGAAATTCACATTATTCTTGATTTTAAATTTTTTTCTTAGGTAATTATTGCAGTCATTAATGTTGAAGAAAAATTCTAACAATATATATTCAGCTTTTTACGAGCCTTCTTCAGTGTGTTCAGTGTTCAGTGTAAAGTTGTACAAATTTATATATCGAATTTACATTTTATCGATTATGAACAAAAAGTTATTTACATTTTGTATATGGATAGCTTAACGTAGTGAAATTATATAGTGTGTATAATTTTACCACGATAAACTAACCATATACAAAATGTAAATAACTCATTTTTCATAATCGATACAATGTAAATTAATAATAATAATAATAATAATAATAATAAATGTCTTTTATTTTCGCACAAAAGAATATAAAGAAAACAAAAATAAAAACAAATCATGTGTGAAAATTCATAAGGCGAAGTTCAGCATAGCCCATAAGGGCTGTTGCTGTTCTTCCACTTAACCTTACCCAATTAAAACTAAAACATGCAATGGCCAAAAATATAATACATACATATTTAGCACATTTAAACGATCAGTTTCACTGCTGAGAGAATAACAACTTCTTTAATTGATTTTTAAAGGCAGAAGGGCTCAGATTTTTGAGAGAGTTTGGCAACTTATTATAAATAAAAGCAACTTGATATGAAAAGGAGGATTTATATTTTTCAGTTCTGTGCTCCGGAATAGATAAACTGTCCTTGAAACGAATATTAACTTGGTGAATATCCGATCGAACAATAATTTTTTTGTGTAAATACTCAGGACATTTAGTTTTAATAAGTTTATGAAACAAACAAGCAGAATGTAAGAATCGCCTGTTTCGCATATTTAACCAGCCAGCTGGTTTGAGTTTATGTGTAATTCTTTGGAACTTTCTTATACCATAAATGTATCTCAAGCATGAGTTTTGTACTCTTTGTAATTTATTTATATCGTCTACATCTAAACAAGGTCCGTACACAACATCACAATAATTTAGATGCGAAAGAACCAAAGAATCGCACAGGCGCTTCTTGATATCTGTATTTAGAAAGTGTCTGTGGGGGTATAGTCTTTTTAAGACAGAATAAGAAATCTTGAGCATATTCACCACATGTTGTTTATATCTTAAATCGCAGTCTATTGTTAACCCCAGGTTTTTTACTGCCTCCACTGGCTGAATCAGTTGACCTTTAACTACAATATTCATAAAAGGCAGAGAATCCCTTCTACATCTTGGTGAACCAAACAAAATAGCAATCGTCTTAGTAGCATTAATCACCAATGAATGATTTTCAGCTTGCTTCACTATTTCATGAAGATCTTCATTTATATATGTGCTAGCTAGACGTGCCTCCGCTGGTGTAAATGAAAGGTACATTTGTGAATCATCAGCATATTGGTATAATTTACAAATTTTCAGGGTTTTTGAGAGATTGATAGTGTACATCGTATAAAATAGCGGACCTAATACTGAACCCTGGGGAACACCCATCCCTATTTCCGCTGAGTTAGAAAGCACGTTGCCCAGTTTTACAGACTGAGACCTATTCTCTAAATAATTCTTTAACAGCCTAATGGAAAGCAAATCAAAACCTATGTAACTCAGTATGGCAATGAAAATGTTATGATTGAGTGTATCAAATGCCTTGCTGTAGTCAAGAAGAATAAGTAAAGTTGCTTTATTTAAATCAGTAGCACTATAAATATCATCTGTTATTTTGAGAAGCGCTGTAGTACAGCTGTACCCAGGTCTAAAACCAGACTGTGTTGCCGGAAGTACTTTGTATCGATTAAGAAAATCTCTTATTTGTTTATCTATAATTTTTTCTATTACTTTGGATAGCACCGGTAAGATGCTAATTGGACGAAGATCTTTGAAAGTGCCCGGCTTGTTATTTTTAGGTATGGGTACCACAACTGCTTGCTTCCATGAATCAGCAAAAACTCCCTCTGAAAAACTGAAATTTATAATATGCCTCAAATAAGGTAAAATATGCGGACAACACAACTTTATCATATTAATATTAAGCCCATCTGAGCCAACAGCATTAGATTTAATAGAGTCAATCATTTTTGAAATACTACTTTCATCAATTTCTTCAAACTTGAATGGCAAATTATTTTCTATTAATTTGTTACTTTCATAAAAATTTATAGTGCTCGCTATGTCTGCATCTACTTTTGGAACAGAGTTAATAAAAAAGTCATTAATTTTGTTTGGATCAGCCAGATGTTCAGGTATCTCAGGTTGAGTTTTAGTGTATACGTCGTACCTACCTAATTTTTTCCACAACATTTTACTGTCAGTATTTAACAGATCATGCTCCAAGAACGCTTTTTTTTCATTTTTAACCGCCCGATTTGTATAGTTACGCAATTGTTTGTAGTAATCCCAATGAGTTGGATTTTTTGTTTTTTTAAATCTCGATAAAGCTTTATCTCTCAAAGACATCATAAATTTAATGTTTTCAGTCAGCCAGGGAGCTGGTGGTTTAGTATGTCTTGTTGTTACATAAGGTGCATAGCGATCAAACAGGTAATTTATTTGTATAGTAAGATAATTTACTTTCTCGTTAATATTGTTCATATCAAATATCTCAAAAAATGGGATTAGCTGTAAATCTGTTAAAAAAATTATCATAGTCAAAGTTTTTAAATGAACGGTATGTGCGATATCGACTTTTTAATTTTACTGACTCAAAGGACAACTTGCAATAAACCAATTCGTGATCTGTGAAATTTAAACTAATAGTACCGCTATCTACTACACTGCTTTTATCTGAAGTAATTATTAGATCCAAAAGTGTAGCAGTAGTTTTAGAAAATCTAGTGGGTGTATTAATGATTTGAGTTAAATTATAGCTTTCCATCAGAAGTTCCAATTGCGTAGCCGCTGTGTCGTTTACAGTGAGTAAATTGATATTAAAATCACCCAAACAAAATATTTCATCACAAGTAGGCAATAACGAAGATAAAGTAGTGTCAAGTTCGTTTATAAAATAGTTATACTCTGAATTAGGAGCTCTATAAGCTACGCCAAAAGCATAAGATTTCTTATTCAATTTTACTTTAAACCATAACTGTTCAATTAAGTTTGATGTGGCAATTACACTGAAGTTCAAACCATTCGAAACATAAAAAGCTACACCCCCACCTCTTCTAGCATCACGATCCTTACGTAATATCTGATAGCCTGGCACAATCAAACTATCATTTGATACATTACTTGTCAACCAAGTTTCACTAATAGCTACCACTTCGTATTTATTTTCAATAATATGAACCCTTACCTCGTTAATGTTGCTCAACAAAGAACGAGCATTTACATGTGCTAACTTAAATCCGTACATTTAAACTACTACCTTTACACGTTTTTGTTATGTTATCTACTTTTGGTAACAGCCGATTAAAGTGCAAGTGCAAGCTACTTACCGTGCATGTAACCTAATAACAGAAAGATATTCGTAAATTGCAAAGTCTAAGATTGTATCATTGTTACTATATTTTTTTTAAATCTGCTGTTAATGCACTAAATTATAACATTAAATAAAACAAACGGATTGTATAACATAAAGTGCTGAAAATAAAACTTAGAACTTACAAAAATATAAGATTTTACAAAATACGAAATATAATTCCAAAACCTATTTTTACACATTATAATAAATTCCAAACCCAATCTACTTAAACATGATTTTACTATTACAGCATATTGACTAATAAAATAAAAAATCATTTTCCTGTGAATGATATAACCATATACCTAACAAAATTTTAGTTCTAGTTTACCGATTACTAGAAATACGTAAACTTAATTGTACTTACACTGTAGAACAAAAAATGAAAAATCATTACCAATCTAGACAAATGCATTCCATATTATCATTGTGCAGGTGCTTTATTTTACATTAGTTCAATGTTCTTTCCTAGATACCATTTATTTGTTTATATCAGCAGCACAAACACGTTTTATATTATCACCTGTTTTAGCAAACACAATCCCATCACGTGTCCAAACAGATTTCTGACCATACTTTTCCTTTGCTTTTTGATACAGCTGGTATCTAATTCTGGTTAAATCCTCTTGTATCACCACTTTTGACCCCTTCAATTTAGCTCGACTACTGTATATTAAATGCCGCATTTTATAGCTTATAAATTTCAAGATAACTGGCCGAGGATTTATCGCATTAGCTTTGAATTGGCCCAGTCTGTGGCATCTATCAATATCTTGGCTTTTTATGTCCACTGAAAGTTTATCTGTCATTGTTTTAATTAGTTTTTCTTCAAGATTTTCATTGTGATGCTCTTCCACTCCATAAATTCGTAAACATGCTCTACGGGAATATTGCTCGAGATTATCTAGGTCATTTCTCAGAGATTCATTCTCGACCTGAAGACGATCCACATCTTGTTCCAATTTGTTAAGTTTTTCAGAAATTGTAACTGATATAGCATTCTTCACAATATCAGTGATTTGTTGTACTACAGCTGGGTCGCTAAACAGTTCTGCTGTCTTTTGATTCATAAGTGTAACTAGCTCCTCTTTATCCTGCCTTGTTAACGGCATTTTAACAACTTTTTGTTGGTTGCTGAGAGTAACGAAAGGCTCAACAAACACTTGGTGACACTAGTAACTCGGTTTTGAATACAGAAATACTATTGCTAATACGTATCACTGATTATTTAAACAAATAGTAAGAGCTGCACACAACACAACTACTCGGCGGCGGCCATATCAATTAAATATGTAAGTTTGTAAAACTTTAACACTGAAGAAGGCTCGTAAAAGCGCCAAATACATATTGTTTATAAAGGTTTGAATTTTTCTTGAACATTAATTTCTGCAATAATTACCTAAAAAGTTTTAATATCAAGAATAATGCGAATTTCTTTTATGTGGCGCCTAAGTGTCCCCGTGCCTAAAGTGGCGGCGCCTAAACGTTTCGGCGCCTAATAGCGTCCGCCTCTAAGGCGCTCGCGCCTAAAAGTGCGCGCCTAAAGATGCGCGCCTAAAGAATCGCGCCTAAATGTCCTAGACCGTTCTAAGTTTGACTATCAGATGGAAGCAGAAAGTTTATACCAATCAGAGACAGTTACTGGCTCTGCTACCAATCATATGTGATAAAGTAGTGGCGCCATCTGTTAGTACTATCGGAAAGTACTCCCCAGAAGCCGTTCAAGGTCATCCAAATCGGAATTTTGACATCAAAGGAACCAACTGTGAGTGTCTCTACTTGTTTGATTTATGTACGCTGCTTTTAATTTAGGAATGAACGATTTTAAATTGACGTTTCCTTAGTTACCGGAACTGAAACTGAACAACGCACTTGACTAAAATGAAGGCAAATAGAATTCTACACAAAATAGGCTTGAATTTGAATATTTAATGAAATTTTTAAAAATATTATAGACAACGCGTGTGCGCCTCGTTTAATAACCCTCCACACTTATGAAAAAAAGTGGCACGTGTGGTCTAAATAACTACTATTCTCACTTAAACGGCATGGCTTTATTAAAACTGTGTTTAAACGATAACATTTCTTTGAAATGATTTATATTTTATTAAAATACTCTAAATGATGCTTAAGTGATATTAATCTCCTGAAAACGGTCTTTTAATTTCGTTAAAATAGCTGTTAATCTCAAGAAAATGTCTTCTAATCTCACTTAAACCATATTACATTGCTTAAACCGTGTTTTAACGATCAAGTCTCCTTGAAAAGATTTATGATGCTTAAATTATGTTATTTTTTTTTCAAATCGCCTTTCAATACCGTTAACAGAGCTGGCAAATTTAGTAAAATGTTTTCTGATCTGAAACGACATTACCTTGTTAAAACTGCATTTCGGCGATTTATATTTAAAAAAATACTATAAATGATGCTTAAATAATTTTATTCTCCTTGAAATGACCTTTTAATATGGTTCAAATAACTGTCAATCTCCATAAAATATCTTCTACTATCACTTACGCGACATTACCTTGTTAAAACTGTATTTCAAGTATTAATTTTATTTGGAAGAATTTATATTTTATTGTAATACCTTAAATGATGTTCAAATTATTTTAATATTCTTCAAATTGTCTTTTTTAAGATAATTGGTAATTTTGTGTAAATATTTATATTACGTTCACCTTGAAGTAAGACTAGTGCAATACGATTAAGTAATTCGAGTGTAAACATCCATCTATCCAACGGCGCTCCTTTAACCTTGGTGCCCCAACCCCAACCGTTAGATTTATATCTATCTAAACCCTGTGGGTTGATGGAACCATTAACGCAATAATTTTTTACAAAGTAAATCTTATTACGCTTTAATTTTAGGTTCCCTGACATGCATTCCTTACGGTCTGATGTTAGGATGGCCATCCCCAACGTACCCCAAGCTGTTGGTCGAGTCCACCCCCATCTTCATAACGATCGACCAAAGCGCCATGATTGCGGGCTTCCTGATGATAGGCAACATCCTGGGGACTCCCCTGTCCGTCTGGTCGCGCCTGGGCTCCAAGTACGGCTTTATGTTGGGCTCCTTCGGCATGCTGGTGGGTTGGCTGGTGATGTGGTACGCGACCAACATCTACTTCCTGCTGGCAAGCAGGCTGCTAGTGGGTTTGGGCTGTGGCTACAGCATGGGACAGCTGAAGACTTACATCAAGGAGCTGTGCGTACCGGATCTAGCGCAGCTTTTGCTAAAGCTACTTAACTTTTACGTATTCTTCGGCGTCATCGTAGCTTTTATCTTAGGCACCTTTGTGAGCTTCACGGACTTCTCCTTGGTGATCGTGGTGGCGACGGCGGTCATTTTCCTGTTGTGCTTTCTGCTGCCCCATTCTCCCAAGGAGTACCTGAGATTTGGCAAGATCCAGCAAGCTAGGATGGTGGTTAGGTTTGTCAAACCAGAGGCGGACGTCGATGAGGAAATCCAGCAGCTGAAAGCTGCTCTTGGCGCACCCATGGAGCACATGAGCTTTTTCCAGGTGCTGAGGGATAGGGTTCTGAGGAAGAACTTTGCCATCTTGGGGCTGCTGACCTTCTTCCAGCAGTTCAGTGGCGCCCCTGCTACGATCATTTACACGCAAATAATTTTCACCGCCAGTGGGAGCCCTTATCCAGAATTCTGTGCCATAGCTTACGCAAGTCTGTTCTTCGTGTCCAATCTGGTAGGGGTGTTTTACTGCAAGACCCTTAACAGGAGGAACTGCGTGTTGTTTTCCAGTATTAGTGTCACGTTGGCTTTAATACTTAACATAATTGTAATGCACTTTAATTTCAACGAAAAGTACTGGAGCTATACGTTTTTAGTAACTATGTTTATATTTATATTTTTGCATACTGTAGGATTGGGCGTGGTTCCTTTCATGCTCACCCAGGAGTATTTTCCTGAAAGGGCGAGAAGGGTCGTGTCGCATTTTCAAATAATGCAGCATTCGGCCTTAGGACTGATTATTACAAAGATTTTTCAGGTTTTGTACGACAGATTTGCGTTATATGTGCCTTTCTGCCTCTTCCTATGCATGTCCTTAATTGGTTCCTTTTTTGTACTTATATTTGTTCCTTACAAACCGCCAGTATTAAGCCAAAACATTAAACAGTTGAGACGATCTATGCTAGTTTAATGAATTAGATACTTAGTTCAATGTTAGTATTACTTTAGCAAGTTTCTGTGATAGTCTGTGCTTAAGTTTATATTAAGGACTTAATGTAAGTGCCCGCCCGTTGATGTTTACTTATTGTCAATTTAATTCGGGTGAGAAGATCAACTGACGAAATAATTTTTTATAAAATATGCGAAAAGGGAAAACTTTTTTTAGACGACCACGTATGAAAGTAACATTATCGCGATAGCAGCCTACTACAGAAAGTTGACAATTTCATACACTAGCACGATATTATATCGTGCTAGTCATATCGTAACGGCACAAAGTTTTTCACATCACGGCCTCATCACGGCCTGCTTAATTGTGTGACAAACGTCACTTTGACGTTTGTCACACAATTAAGCAGACCGTGATTCAAATAATCCAGACGCTTTTGCTTTATTCGTTGCTCTGCTTCCAACAAACTCTAATTTTTTATAATTGTACCAATAATAATATAACGATCAATTTTGCAAGCAAAATAAAAACAATTCTTAAAAATAGAATTTACTTTGAGTGGTCGTCTAAAAAATAGTGTTCATAACTCGCCCGAAAGTGCAAATATCTGTGCTCGTGTTTTAGATCAACTCGGGCTTCGCTTCGCTACGCCCTCGTTTGTCTAATCAACACTCGCACGATACTTGCTACTTTCGACGCTTGTCATGAAAATAACTATTTAATAGCTATAACTCGGAAATGATCCTGGTGAAATAAAAATTTGTCATTTTTCCACTAGAAATTTTCAGAAATTCTTATTAAAATTGCAATAACAATATATTATTTCCTATTTATATAAAATGGGAAATTAATTATCAGTTAATTAACACATGGTTTTTATAATTTTGAATATAAGTTTGTTCTGCTTCAATTTTCTGATATGTTTTGTAAACACTGATTTTTAGCGATTTCAGATTTATCCTTATATATGATTGATAACGATAGCAGATCTTAAAGTTTGGTTCTGAGAGTTATTGTTCTAAAAATAAATGGGTTAATTGAAGAAATTGAAGCATTTTATTATTAAAAGACGTCAGAGCAGCACTCTGAATTAGCAGTTTTAGGTCAAATTAATGCTTTAAATGGCAAAAATCTATAAATTGCATGAACAGAGTTGTAACATGGTGTGGAAATGTAAGAACTTTTATATATTATCATTAACTAGTCGAGGGCCGCAAATTTAAAGCTAATTTCAAGCAGACACGCAAAATGAATGAAAATAATTCAGCAGGGCGCAGCAGAGTGCTGGCTGCTGGGTGAATAACATAATATATTAACAAAGTGTAAAGACAAGAAGGAGAAACAATAAAGAGAAGAGAAAACAGAAAAGCAATCAAAATAAAGAGAGCAACAAGAAGTTCCGCTACCTGCAAACATGGAAGTTTTAGAAAAGGTAATGATGGAAACTGCTAATCAGCTGAAATAAATCATCGACGCTAAAAGCCAAAAGAGGACATAAATAGCATTTAAGCGCAAATGAAGAATTACGAAGAAGTAATAAAAATCACGAAGAAGATCTTTTGAAGGAAAACGTGTTGTAAGAAACTGGAAAAAACAAATAAGGTAAAAATAAGATATAAAGGAATAAAAAGTTACTAAGTACTAAGTACTAAGTATTGAATCTTTCGGAATATATATTCTTTTTGTAATGTCTTTTAGTATACCAAAATAAAAAAAACACTATTGTTATTATTATTATTATTATTATCGAGTCTAAGAAAGAATATTGAGGAATTCGTGAAAACACAGTTTATCCTGTTTCTCCCCTTTAGGGCTGGAATTTCGAAAAATTCTTTTTAGCCCATTCTATTCTGAAATGGATCTGTATCAAAAAACATTTATAATTTTAACCCCCTGCCGCTTTTCGGTTTTCCGTCTTTTTACCCCTATAGGGGTTTCATTGGAGAACACAGCGTCAGTGCATTTTGTTGTTTTAGGAAGTGTAGTATACCATGGTTGTGAGACGTGAAACATTAACAATAAACACAAAGAAAATTACTGGCTGCGGTGTATTACCGCAGATGTGCTCTAGTAGCATCCATGATAGAACATACCACAAATGATGGAAATCCGACGCAGAATGAGAGCTGTTGATACTATAACAGATACGAGGATGTGCTGAAAAGTTCCTGGCTTTACATAGTAGGAAATGTGCTAACGGAATATCCAACACATTTTATTCAACGTACTCCCCCCTCAAACTAACACATTTAGCACAACGTTTCTCCAGTTTTCTTAACCCCTCCAAATAGAGGTGGGACGGTTGCCCCTTTAAGAACGCCTCCGTAGCTGCGATGACTTTCTAGTTATTCATTGGAGACAAACTTGGTATCCTTCAGGTGTTTCTTCAGCTGTGGGAAGAGGTGGTAGTCCGAAGGGGCTAGATCTGGGAATAGGCCGGGTGGTTCAACAATGTGAAGCCAATTTGGTCGATTTTCGTCAGGGTGTGGTGAGCGGTATGGGCAGATGCATGCACCACCATGTCTGCTTTGTAAATTCGAGGAATAAAAACTCTTGCACGTACGATTCTGTTACTGTGCATGAGCGTTACTGAATAGTTAAACATGCTGCAGTATTGTTTACACGGGCCTCACTTACTCGATTAGCACCAAAGCCAAGCACTTTTCAGCACAGCCTCGTCTAACTGAAAGAAGAGGACTTAATAGTTTGGATACTTGCTCCGGATGGATAACCAGCTATGGCTAGAACGGAACGTTAGAAAAACTCCTCTTAAAAAACTTAAAAAAGAAGACCAAGAAAATCATAAAACAATGGAATAAGAGACGCGGTAGCCAACTATCAAGTGCAGAAGGAGGATGCTCAAAACCGAGACATGTGGCGATTCAGAACCGGAAGCCGCACATGGCTGTAGAAACCGAAATATATGTTGCTGTTATATTCCCCAGCTATTATTTGTTTTTATTAATTATATGAAAAATACCTGCTTGAGAAATCTGTATTTCCAACGTACCTATTATAAAAAATAATCCACTGGACCAAAATGTTGCTATATATCCCAAGAATACGCCTGCCTTACTTGTGATTAATTAGAGTATCTCTTAAAAGTACGATGCTTAAGGGCTTGGAATACCACAGATATTTTGTTTAAACAATACTATTTTCTACTTAACTCGCATGTGGCTCAAAAATTTAAACAGATTCTTTCTTTCTCAGATTTTATAGAAATTTAACAAATGTGTTCTCATAACGCTGACAATAATTTACCTTTCAAATCGTGAGTTCCTATGGGTTATGAAATCAAAGGAGAATTACTTTTCTTCCTCCGATGAAATTTCGGTCTTAAATCGTCTTTTACATATACGACAACGAACATTTAACAATATCGCGGGCTAGGTATCATTCAAATGGCAGAGAAATAAGGCAAAATTCCTACCGTCCAGCCCTGAACGTCGAATCAACTATGGAATTCTGTCAGTTTCCGGAGAGATTGCTGCAACTGACCAATTGAACGGGGTTGATGCTGTACTGGTGCCCTTAATGGGGGTGATTCGTGTTGTGCACGTGCTTTGGACTTATTAAGATGCCTTTATATACTTTAATTTTAAGGTAAGCGGTAGTTGAATAGCAAATTTTACTTGCTTAAATAAAAAACCAGTACTTCAGCAGCAGCTTTTTATTGTGTATGATTTATGTCTCGTACAAATTTTATTTACATTTTTGAAAAAAATAGTTATTCAACAGCAATTTAGAAGTGCTAATCAAGAAGTAACGCCTAATAATTCAGAAGTTCAAAAGAAGTTAAGCTCTTAGACCGTTAAATTGCTTATATAACCCTTTGAGGGTTAAACGCCCTAAAACAATGATACTTTTTATAAGAAATAGCCCAATTGGATTACATTACGTAGGCCATCTCTCATTAGATAACCCCACATCGAAAGATCACTCGTCTGCTCTTAAAACAAAAGCTAAATTAATAACCTCTGACGAGAATATGTTAAAAAAAATGCGCGAAACGCCATTCAATCAATTTTACAGTTACATTTTTAATTAAGATGAACATTTCTAAGCGTACAGATGACTCAAGCTGGGATCCGTCCTTGTCCCAATTATGCCTCGAAACCGTCGGAGCGTTGTTGAGTAATTAAGCTGAAGAACCGCTGCACCGCTGTCAAGGCTGCAAACTTCAGGTTCCATTTCGCCGTCGTCCCCTTGCATCTGTCACTGCAGCTACAAGCTTGCCCCAGCGACCTACTTCCATTGAAATTGACCCAGATATGAGCATTCAGGTAAATATGGCCTTGTTTCACAATTTCTGGCTTTCACATCGTTATTGTATTTATAGGTATGCCCAGCTATGCTCGTAACCAGATTTGACCTGCTGTTGATAAGGTGCAATGCCCTTGGATATTGTTGCTTCCACTTAAGCTTTGATGCAAATGTGTCAACCCATATTACTGCCTCGGAAACGTGTTACGTGGCTCCGCCAGGTGTCTTGACTCTACCGGTACCTGGGATGTGGCTCAGCCAGTGTGTTGTGCTCATGAAACATTGTAGAAAACACATCTCGAACCTAATCCTATGCCGGTCACTTATGTTCGCACTTCGAAAATACACGCACTCTCACATACTGTAATACTACGCCATATTGAACGCATATAAATTTGTCTGATTTGAATGTTTGTCGTGATTTAAGATTTATTTAAGACTACAGCTTACTGCTGTATGTTGTAAATAATTTTTATTTTATTATTATTATTTGGACTTGAGGTAAAACTTGAAATTGTTACATTTATTTCCAGCTACAAACATATAAATTATTTTTAAAACCCTTTTCACATTGAGTCCTCTGCTAGCTACATTGTTATTCACCAATTATTCTTATTAATTTGCAAAATACTTCTTACACATTGTACTTTTACTTGCGAAATTAATGTGTTATTCACCAATTATTCTTATTAATTTGCAAAATACTTCTTACACATTGTACCTTTGCTTGCGAAATTAATGTGTTTCATTTAAAAGACTGTAAATAATTTGTGCCGTAATGAAAACAGCAATGTATATATAAGAAGTAAAGCAGTCCATTTGATGAAATATCTAAATCTGCTACTTAAACTGTTTCACATATAAAATACCTGTGTAATTGGCAATCGAGCTCGTTTTTATAATGACATACACACATGCATAATTCTGTCATACTGTAGCTTTCTGTGTCGATGCTTGTAGTCTTTGTACCGGGTGGCCATAAATATCTGAGATCCCGGTGGCTATGGAATACCTACTTATAAATTAGTATTATATTTCAATTACAATAAGTATTGGTATCTATGTAATGTAATAAAATGCAATAAGAGGAGGGAAATGTGCCCCGGATTCTGCAGTTTAGCCTACGACTCGATTATAAAAATCTTCCGTTTTAACTCCATTACTTATTGCAATCTGTAATAATTTTTGACAGATAAGAATTTTAGTTGCGATGACATTAATGACATTTAGTTTAGTTGGATTAATCACTTCAATAAAGCGGTGTTGATTCCAAAGGTAATGTGATATCAGATATTTATGGCTACTCCTTATATTAGGGTTATTGGGCTGGTTTTGTTTGTTGTTCGGAGAATTTCTGCCATAGGTCGTGTCGGAAGCTCTTCTTTCTACCCAGGTAATACCTCTTTCCTCAATTATCTTAGACGTATAGTTAATTGTTCCATGTCCGCTGTGGTCTTGACATTCCTTTGCTTCTCTTGTCGTCTGTCCCTAGTTCCCAAATCTTCTTAGTAATTAAATTTTTCTCCATTCTACATACGAGGGTAAGGTGAAAAATTCTCGGCCTGACAATGAAAGACTGCGATTTTCGGTTAAAAAATAATTTTATTTTTCTACATAATCTCCCTTGACTTCAACACACTTGGTCCAACGTTTCTCCAACATCAGTATTCCTTCTCGGAAGTGAGAGTCTGGAAGGCTGTGAAAATATGCATCTACGGCCCTTTTAACTTTTTCATTGGACGCGAAGCGCTTCCCAGAAACAAATTTCTTCAAGTTTGGGAACAGATAGAAGTCCGAGGGTGCCAAATCAGGAGAATAGGGGGGATGGCCAAGCAAATCGTACCTCAAATCCCGCAGTTTTCCCATCGCCAACGCACTCTTGTGAACAGGTGCGTTGTGCTGGTGAAAGATGATTTTTTTCTTCTTCAAGCCAGGACTCTTCTCCCGGATTTTGGCATCCAACTGGTCAAGAAGGTTGGAGTAATATTCGGCTGTAATTGTTCTGCTTTTTGCAAGGTAATCAATTAACAGGATCCCTTTCGCATCTCAAAACACGCTGGCCATGACCTTTCCAGCACATGCGATCGACTTCGTTTTCTTTGGCGCTGAACCACCGGCTTCCACCCACTGCTTCGACTGCTGCTTCGTTTCTGGGGTGTAGTGGTAAACCCATGTGTCATCCATGGTGACAAATCGCAGCACAAAATCGGTCGGATGCTTATTGAATCGGTCCAAACATTGCTGCGAAACTCGTTTGGGCATTTGATTTTGATAGGCATTCAGCAAATGCGGCATCCATCTCGCGCAGAGGTTTCTCATCTCTAATTCTTTGTGCAAGATGTTTCGCACCCTTTGTTCCGATATCCCCATAGTCTCAGCTATCTCACTGACCTTCACTCGCCTATCGTCCAACACGATATCATGCACTTTTTCGATGGTTTCCGGTGTGGTTGCGGTTTTTGGCCATCCTTCACGTTGGTCATCTTCGAGGGACGTGCGACCATGTTTAAATTCAGCTGCCCACTTTTTAACGGTTGACATGGAAGAAGCAGAGTTCCCGTAAACTTTTGCCAACTTCAGATGAATTTCCTTAGGGGTTAATCCATACAAAACGAAGAATATTATGACCGCACGATATTCAAATTTATCCATTTTAAAGAAAAACACGCAAGACGTCTACGGCAAAAATTCGTGTAAACAAACTACTTGAGAGAACAAGTTGAAACTTGTCGTACGAACTAATAACACTTGCACGCAGGCAGGAAAAATACATTTTTGCAGATTAGAACGCCATCTTATGTCAAGGCCGAGAGCTATTCACCTTACCCTAGTACGTGACCATACCATCACAGTTGATTTTTTCTTTATACGTGTGAAGTGGTGTTACACCCGAAATTGGATTTACGAGGAAATGGTTAACGGCTTGAGATTAACGATTGGTAAAATGAGTTGGTAACAAGGGCCGCTCGCCTGAATGGTTACGGTATTGGTGTAACAAAACGTTTGCCAGCTAACTCGGGAAGGTCGTAGGTTTACTTTGATATTCGTACACCAAGCGAGGACCTAATACTTTAAGATGTGTATTACTCTAGAAGCCACCGCCTTTAAAATTGATAATACAGGCTTGCTGTTTAAAGACGGAAATGGAAACAATCCTCTTGAATTTCGGTAGTGTTCATTTGCGACGATGAGTGTGCAGCTTCATCAAACTTATCTTAATTGTGTTCCTTGCAGCCGCTAAACTACCTACCTTACACACAAACAAATTTTATGGTAAAAATCGCATGCAACATCCTAAATGAAATAAAAAGAACGACTGATTTAATTTAAGTATATTAAATTTGAACATATGCATGTAGATATTTAACATTAGCTGAACGGTACGGAAGGGTTAGTACTATTACTTAAATACTGTCACAACCTAGTTAAAAACTGCCGAGCTTAATTGTTGACGGTAGCAAATACTTATTCTTAATTACTTAACTTAGCCGAATATTAGGGATAATTTCACGGCGTCAACTAGGTTTCCTAAAGGGCGTCACTTTGTTACTTAAAATTGATTCGTCGGCTAAATGTTTCAAAAATTTATTGACTACGTGGATACAATTGCCGTTCAAGCTACTCAGAAAAGTTCTTTAAGTACAAAAGTACAAAGAGCCAAAAATGGGCGCCAACGAATCTTTTCATTACTACAAGTGTATCTAGGTATCACCGAAAATTCGTAAACTTAATTGCACACTGTTCTGAAAGGAAGCTTATAAATCCAGGTAGTAATAACAAAGTACTCATATCACAGTATAATAATCACAAAATCAATAGCATGTAGTACAAGGTACAGGTGATTATTTGTTAAATATAGGTTAAACGCAAGGTGAATAATATATGCAAAGATAAGGTGCACCTCAAAATACATACACTCGACCTGCGAGTACGTTAGCATATACAACAGTTTAAAAAGTACAAATATAAATTGCATTAAATACTATCACAACAATTTAAAAGGATATAAAGGACATTAATTTAGGCTCCGAGGATGAAAAATAATAAGTGCATAAATTTACTCCATTCGTGAAAGCAACGGTAAATGACGGCGAAAGTCCAAGGTAAAACCTATGAGATTCCAAGGAATCTAAGCAGACACCGTAGCAAAACAAATGATGGTACTCAAAGCACAGGATCACTGTCCACGGTAATCAATTTGTTTTAATGCAAGGGAAAAAAACGTGTTAGTTAGATTCCTTTTACACGAGTTACCCCCTTAAGCCCACTCGACTGGTCACGAAAACCGACACGAAACGCTGGAGGATAAGCCCACCGAAAGCTGGCTTCAGAAGGTGCTCTAACGGCCGTAACAGGTTTAAGGTCGTTGGCCTCATATGCTATTGCAGGACTTTCCGTGAACAGCGAAGGGGGTAAAATGGGGCCCCACCTGCGGCTATAAGAAAATGCCCAAAATAGAATCAAGAACGCCTCAAGCGCTGTATGATAGAAGCTTCAGACGACTTACCCCGGATAAACAGTACTCACACCTGGGTCTTTTATATATTTATTAACAACCTAATTTCTCTTATCAAATGGGATTGCCTACTTTACGCTGATGACCTAAAGATATTCAGGGTTATAAATAACATTCAAGACTTGCAGGATCTTCAAGCTGATTTAAATATAATTTCTAACTGCTGTGTTTTAAATTCCATGTCTATAAACGTCGCTAAATGTTTCGAGGTCACATTTACAAAAAAGATCAAATGTATTGATCATAACTATTCTATAAGTGATCAAATTTTATCACACAAAACTGTTATCAGAAACTTAACTGTTATCCTTGATAATAGGTTAACGTTTAGAGAGCACTATGACAGTATTGCTACGAATTGTAACAAACTAAGCGAGTTTAGCTTGAGAACAACTAAGGGTTTTAAAATTCTAATGAGTGCATTAACATTGTTTGCAAGCCTCGTTAGAAGCAAACTTGAGTAAGCCTCTATAATTTGGTCGCCATATTACAGCGTTCATTCAAACAGGATTTAAAAGGTTTAGCGCATTTTTTGAAATCCTTATGTTATCGATATGGTCTTAACCGACAATTATATTCATATGAGGTCCGGCTTAAACATTTTAATATTGATGCCGTATCAAGCAAAGGTACGAATTGATTTATCTGCATATAATTTTAAATAATAGTGCAGATACCTCACATTTGTCAGATATTTCACTTAATACCTTATGTTGTACGCGGAACCCTATGGTATTTGATATCCCGACATGTAAGAATAACGTTACGTATAACAACCCTTTATACAGAATGTGTAGATCCTTTAACATGCATTTTGCCAAATACAGAGATTGGACCTGTTTAATAGTAATTTAGCCACATATAAGGGCCAAATACATAACTCCCGTTTGTTAAATGAAAACTCAGGCTAGTAATGTACTCGCACTGTAAAGTTGATGTATATTATCTGTAATACGTAAATCGTTTCCTTTTTTTTTGTTAACAAGCTGTGTACACTGTGTTTTGAATTGATAACCGATTCATTTGTTTTTTTCCTATTATGTATGGGTCTTTACCTAATTTATGTGTTATGTGTACCTAATTTAAATAAATAAATAAACGGTCCACGTGCTACGTGCCACGTCTTCAGAGCTCTCCCAGAAGATTCGCCAAAAATTGACTTGAGAAGAAATTTATTAATAAACCTTCAGGGTTGCCATAAGCCGCCATCATCAGCGAGGGTAAATTCCATAAAACGAAAACCACATGCCCGCAAATCCACTGAAAATTCTAGGGATGCTAACTGCTGGCCATCATAGCACAAAGAGGAAAGAACTCGGAAAAAAAGTCTAGCCATGTTCGCTTTCAGGCACCGATAAAACCAAACGCAACCGGGAGGGGCGCGCGAGAAGTTCAAATAACGCTCCATAGACCCCGAAATTAAATAGATTGTACTCATAGATCTACAAAGTTATAGAGACGCACTCTGATCGTAACAACTTGTTAAATAACTAACCACTTCACTGTACATCATACACGCTTAAAATTAACAGTACCTTTAAAAGTTTAGAAACGGCTGCCTTACGTTCAACGAATTGCTGGCGCTGCGCTGGTGCACTCCCAGTTGCTGCCGGAATGTTTCTTAGCTGCGGGAGGGAAAACTTCATCGACCAAGGGTGTATCTCTGCCAAGCGTGACGCTACTGTTTCAAATATAGCAGTAAGGTTAAATTAAAATGTATGGACGTACACTAAATAAGTTTTATTTGAAATCGGCAGTGAAGTACGCCGAAATCGTCATTAAAATACGAGAAATCGGCAGTGAAGTAATCCATTGTTTTACCACTTTTTGTAGGTGCGAAGCGACAGATAAACGTCAACCGACTTCAGCATAAACTACAAAAGTTGGTTAAAGCGTTGTAATTTCACGATTTCTCGATATCAAATAAAATATAGTGTACACCTCGGCACTGAAGTTCCTTTTTATTCCTCATGTGGTTTATTTGCCTTGGCCCTACGGTCCTCGGCAACTACATCCACATTCGTGATAAAAAGTTAAACTTCAGTGCCTTGGTATACAAACTACTATTGAGTTGTACAAAATTAGGCGTTTGTTATTATGTATATAAACATCTTTTTTGTGATAAAATAAACTTATTTACTTACTTACTAATTCTCAGAAGGTAAAATGGAAGGCGTAGTTTTCGGCAACCGGACTTCCGTAACGAAAATGCGGACACATTGGGAGTCCACTCATTAATTCAGCATGAAACGACTTGGAGATTAAATCCCCGATATGGACTGTGCCGCGATAAAATTCTTAGCATTCCCAAAATGGCTTAAGACCCGTTTACAATGGCCACTTGTTGCGACAGAAAAAAAGGCGAAAATCAACGGCACCAACAAATGTAACTTCACAAGTCCAGGTACTACGGGCCCCAGACGAATTAGGATAAATCGCCAGGGGCCGCGAGCGCTCGTCGACTGTTCTGCAAGGCGAACGAGTGGATCGTTACGTACCCAAAAACGAGTTAAAACCTGTCGCTGGAAGCCGCCTGAGTGGCGTCGAAAATGTGTTACAATGACGTAACTACCTGAGCGAAAAATCCCAAAATGTAACACGGGACGAGCGCTATTGTTTAGTAGACAAAACGCTAACACCCGTATTCATAGTCGTTCGCCAGCGGATCGCCGGCGACTCGCCGGAGTTTCGTTATGAATAGTATGTTGGCGGCACTGTACGTCTATGTCAAATTCGAGGTGATCAGGTTAGGTTTTCAGTCAGTTTTGACAGAAACTGACACAAAATATAACCTGCTAACCTCGAATTTGACATAGACGTACAGTGCCGCCAACATACTACTCATAACGAAACTCTGGCGAGTCGCCGGCGATCCGCTGGCGAACGACTATGAATACGGGTGTAAGTGATCCTTGCACAGAACAGAAATGATCATGCAAATCTCGTATTTGCAAGATTCTGCCATATCACGATAGTGAAGCAGATGAAGTTAGTTATCTCGTAAATCAACAAAATTTTGTAGAAACTGCTAACATTTTAAATGATCCTAACAGTGGATTTACGTTCAATCTTCTGATTTCCTCATTTCCTATCCTGTTTCTCCTGGTAACACTTTCAATTTTTCTTAGGATGCGCATTTCACACGCCTGAAACCTGCTTCTTTGGTTTCTGTTCAGAACCCAAACCTCACTACCGTTTAATAAGGATAACGACATTGAACATTTATCTTTAATTTTCGTGTTGGTCATAATTGATAAATTGTTTAATATTTTACGAAAAAGGCGAAACAATTTTTTCTGGATCATTCCATTTGGCGCCCCCTGAAATTTTGCACCACAAGCCCACGGTTCTAACAATGAGCCATACGCCTTTCAAGCATTTTGTAATCATCATTTATATTTTATTAATATATTCATATTTCATTAATACATAAAAAGTATTAGATACGCATTTGCAGTTGAAACTGAGTGTATTTGGCAGTAATTTTTACAGTATGAAAATATTTTGAATCAAAGGGCAAAATTTACAAGTTATCGGACGTCGTGGTTGTTGCACAAGATATAAGAGAAATATAACGCTGATGCATTAATGTTGATTTTTTCCGTTGCTGCTCAAAATAACTTATAACACTCCAGTTCTTTTATTGTATTATAATTACATATTTGCTGGATAGTTTTATACTCTCAAATTGAACATTCATAAGGATTTTCTTATATATGTTTCCTCACATGGAGAATTAAACTATTTTGATGAGTAGCTTTATATTCGCACATAGAACATTTATACGGTTTTTCTCCTGTATGTTTCCTCATATGGGTAACTAAACTACTTTTATGAGTAGCTTTATATTCGCAACTTGAACATTCATACGGTTTTTCTCCTGTATGTTTCTTCATATGGTTCACTAAGGACATTTTTTGTGCTGCCTTATATTCGCAAATTGAACATTCATACGGTTTTTCTCCTGTATGCGTCCTCATATGCTTAACTAAATCACTTTTTTGTGTTGTTTTATAATTGCAAATAGAACATTCATAAGGTTTTTCTCCTGTATGTTTCCACATATGGCTAACTAAACTACTTTTATGAGTAGTTTTATACTCGCAACTTGAACATTCATACGGTTTTTCTCCTGTATGTTTCTTCATGTGGTTCACTAAAGAAATTTTGTGTGCTGCCTTATATTCGCAACTTGAACATTCATACGGTTTTTCTCCTGTATGTTTCTTCATATGGTTCACTAAGGAAATTTTGCGTGCTGCCTTATATTCGCAAATTGAACATTCATACGGTTTTTCTCCTGTATGCGTCCTCATATGCTTAACTAAATCACTTTTTTGTGTTGTTTTATAATCGCAAATAGAACATTCATACGGGTTTTCTCCTGTATGTTTTCTCATATGGGAAACTAAATTACTTTTACGAGTAGCTTTATATTCACACATATAACATTCATAAGGTTTTTCTCCTGTATGTTTATTCATATGGGTAACTAAAGTACCTTTATGATTAGCTCTATATTCGCAAATAGAACATTTATACGGTTTTTCGCCTGTATGTTTCTTCATATGGGTAACTAAACTACTTTTATGAGTAGCTTTATATTCGCAACTTGAACATTCATACGGTTTTTCTCCTGTATGTTTCTTCATATGGGTAACTAAAGTACCTTTCTGATTAGCTCGATATTCGCAAATAGAACATTCATACGGTTTTTCTCCTGTATGTTTCTTCATATGGATAACTAAACTACTTTTCAGAATAGTTTTGTACTCGCAAATAGAACATTCATACGGTTTTTCTCCTGTATGTTTCTTCATATGGGTAACTAAAGTACCTTTCTGATTAGCTCTATATTCGCAAATAGAACATTCATACGGTTTTTCTCCAGTATGTTTCCTCATATGAGTAACTAAATCACTTTTTTTAGTAGATTTATACTCGCAAAGCGAACATGAGTGAAACCGTTTAGTATGAGTCAGCATATGTTTAAGGAAATTACTCTGGTCTTTTGCATCATATTCACAGATCTTACAAACAAACTCTTCCTCTGAAACGCTCCCACTTGCTGTACATGTAACAGGCAATTCATATTTTCTATCTACTTGCTCCTGTTTGATATTCAGTCTGTAGCAAGCTGGGTTCTTGATAGTGTCCTCGATGATCTCTTGCTGTACAGCATTTAAGTTTGCGACTACTATATTTTCTTCGACTTTTATCAGTGGTAAGTTACTGGCCATTGCACTACACAAATTATTATTAAGTAATTCCTGTTTTACATCTCGATTCACTTCCATTGTGATAACAAAAATGAAGAGTCCTGGTTTATTAAATCAAATAGGCTACCTGAAAACAATACACAAATCAAAATTTAGTTAGGTTAACGGCCGGTCTTATAAAGACCACTAATCTGAGGTTAACTTTAATTCGTAGTTAAAATGTTTTGCTGCGCTTTTGTTTAGTTAGTTTGTTTGTTTGTTAATGGACAAGGTCTAGGCATGCAGAGTACCAGGTACCTTAGACACCAACTGCTTTGGTCATATGGTCAAAGTCCCACTTAGAATTTTGCCGAGACTATAAGGACCATACCAAGGAATCTTTTACATGCTACAAATCGTAGTAACATGGAATTCACGGCTTTACATCACTTCCGAATGATGGCATTCTGTAGAGGCTTTCATCTGCAGTTTTTATTTTAGAAAAACCTTACCGGAACCGGGAATCGAACTCGCGACCCTTAGATCAGTGTCAGGATGCTTACCACTGAGTTACCGACCCCGGCTTTGTTTAGTTTAACAACGAATGAAAGTTAACCTCAGATTAGTGTTCTTTATAAAACCGGCAGTAAGTTGATTAATAAATTTCTCTATAAATTTCTGAGAACTGAGTTGTACTATTTGTAGTTACTGAAAAAAGTAAGTGACACACATAGTAATAGCTTAGTAGCATACAAGATGATGGATAATTACACAAACGGCCATTTTTGCCAGCAAAGACCGATTAGATCAAATAGCATTCAAAAGAGCTACTCTTTTTACTTCCTTCGTCTGAAAGACCAAGGAAGTATTGTAATCAGGAAAAAATTACCTGCTAAGATTTCTTCAGATCTTCACGTTTGAAGGTCCCTAGATGACGAAAAAGAGGTTTTCTTAATTCCGTCTGTCTGTCTGTGTGTCTGTCTGTCTGTCTGTTTGTCTGTCTGTCTGTCTGTCCGTCTGTCTGTCTGTCTGTTGGCAGTATAGCTCAAAAACTATTTGTCGGAGGAAGACTATATTTTCCATACATGTTATATACATATCTACCTCGCATGAAACCGATACAACTTCATACAAATACATACAGGGTGGGCACCTTAAAACATTTATCTTTTTTTAATTTTTCACATAGGTCAGGCTTTACATTTGCCGTAAATAAGACTAAACCGATACAGGATAATGTCACAAAAGACTAAAAACGTTTCAACAATAACACCCTTCTGTTCAAGAGAGGTGCGAGCCGGACTTATTTCGAACAGGCTCGGTAGCGTAGTTGGCTTTATCGATGCAAATTTGTCCTAGTTCCCGTGCGGATGCAACAGGTGGCAAATGAGTCAACGTATAAAACGTCATTCTGACGTTTTGTAACATTTAATTAACATTTTTCATTATTTATTAAAAATAAACGGGGCTGCGCGCGCTATTGCACGGTCTATTCTATTCAATTTATCACCATTTTTAGGCCTATTACGTTGCGCTATTCCGTTCTGCTACACACCCCTCCCCTGCCTTCCCTGCCGTCCACCTGACCAAAGAACGAAGCCCTCGGGGCTCCGCCCTCCTCCAAGGGAGCTACGACCTTCTCCAAGGCTCCAAGGGGGCCCTCGGCAATCCGCCACTCTCCAAGGGGCTCTCGGTGCTCCGCCCCTCTCCAAGGGGGCCCTCGGGGTTCCAGTGGTTCCGCCCCTCTCCAAGGAGGCCCTCCAAACTCGGCCCCTCTCCAAGGGGGCCCTTGGGATTCCAGTGGTTCCGCCTCTCTCCAAGGAGGCCTTCCAGGCTCCGCCCCTCTCCAAGGGTACCCTCGGGGCTGCGCTCCTCTCCAAGAGGCCCTAGCGGCTCGGATCCTTTCCAAGGAGGTCTTCGGGGTTCCGCCCCTTACCAAGGGGGCCGGGGCTCCGATCCTCTCTAAGGGGGCCCTCACGGCTCGGCCCCTCACCAAGGGGTCCTTCGGGGCCCCGCCCCTCTCCAAGGGGGCCGTCGGGGCATCGCCCCTCTCTAAGGGGGCCCTCGGGGTTTCGCCCCTCTCCAAGGAGGCTCTCGAGGCTCCGCCCCGGTGGCGAAATAGAGGCGACCGCGAAATGCATGCAAACGCAAATGGGGGACATCGCGTCTGCAATTGTCGTGACGGACACACACGTTTGGATCGTTCTCCTTTATTTATATGGGAAAGCGGTGATACGTTGTAAGTTGTGATACTGGTTTAATATTGTGTATTGGTAAAAAAGTATCGGTTTTTAACCCCGGCAGATACCGAAATTCAAAAGAAACGGCAATGAAACGGATTGTTTGTGTTAACCTAGAAACTCCTATCTGGACTAAAAGGAATCAACTCAATCTTAAGTTGAGAAAATATTACTGGTTGTTAAGCTGCAACTCTAAACTGTCTCTTGCCAACAAGTTGCTTGTCTATAAAACTGCTGAAACCAACATGGAGCTACGATATCCAGTTGTGGAGTAGGTACCTCGTACCGCATCTATAAAATATTGAAATCTTTGAACAAGAGAGGCAGTTTAGTGCAGTGCGAAATATCTTCAGGGATTAGAAATACATCCTAATCCATTTGTAGTCAAGGTGAATAGACGTGCTACAGCAGCGTGTGAACGCTTATTTGTGCGGCAGTTTTAGTATAGTTAAAGTTGGGCTCTACCTACTATTATTGTGATGTTCTACTACATAATTGCTGTAAAGTCTACAAAAACGGGTAGCGATTATAAACTGCGAGGCGGTGGCAAAGGTCAGTTAGCTTCCAACGAAGAGCAGTCCGACCGAGATGATATGGTTCAACGTAAGGTTCTGGCCTCTGAAGATTTTACGACCAATTTGATGGAGATGTTTAAGCAACAGTTCCGATTTCTACTTTAGAAGAAACTGATGCTTCTCAAAACACAAGTATATGAACACGCGATTTTAAAATAGATTTCCTTGAACAATATGCAAGTACTACGTATTCTAGGGATCAAACAAGCTTCTAATGAAGTTACAGACCAAGTTCTTACTAATGTGTTCGCTTTCAATCTTTTAATCCAAGTTCCGAAGGACGCAATTGAAGGAAGTCATAGATTGAGGAGCAGGAATTCAAGTCTACTCGCCCCATCATTGTGAACTTCGTTAATTACAACGTCCGACAACAAATTTTCAAATGTAGTCCAGTCATTGAAGGTTTTTCGCTCCGAATTCTTTGAATCTTGACCGATTGACGTGAAATTTTGTGAGTAGTTAGAGGATGGCTCAAGGAGCAACAGTGACATAGCGCCGATGTGCGCTTTTACCCTGAGAGTGGATGCCACCCCTTCTCGGGGATGGAAATGTGTTCACTCAAAATAACCTTGCAAATGGAGAGACGGACAAATTCTAAGTAAAAAATCTCCTATAAAGTTTTTTCGATAGACCGATATTTTTCGAGCTATTCGCGATTGAAAACCTAGATTTTTCGTGATAAAAATGCATGTTTTTGGACGGTTTTTCGAGAATAAGTAGAAAACTTCGCGTTCTATCAAATAAGTTGTAATAACCAAAACTGAAGCTTATAAAAGAGCAAACAGATTGGTTTTTTAATAAATGCTCTAGGTCCAAAATAAAGGGAGTTATGGCTCGTTGAAAAAGATTTTTTTTTGCAACAACTTCGTTCGAAGTAGTCAACGTTAATTAACGAAAAACCAATGCATTTTTCGGGAAAAACTTATAGAACATTTTTTGTAGTGATTGGAAAGACCTTTAAAACGAACACTGTTAAAAGTCGATTGCATTATAACTAACCGGGTTACGATGCAAAAACGGTAGGCCTCTCAAATTTAAAAAAAAAATGAGCGATAAAACCCCAGCCATTCCACCAGAATTGATATTGACCGTTATCCTTTTACAAATTACTTTATTTTAGTATTACTCGTGGAATCCAAAAGTTTGGCCGGGTTAGAATGCGTATTTTTCGAAAAAAAATTAATGAAAGTGAAAAATGTATTTTTCAAATTTCTTAAAAAATACCTTATTTTCAAAATAACTAAAACTAAAAAAAAAACGTAAAAAACGACATAGTACAAAAATGTGGGTTTTTTCTTAACGAACATTTTAGTTTTTTTTATTTCTGTAGGAAAAAAAAATAACGGAGATATAAATGTTAGAAGTTTGCATTATAGTGCGCGGACCACCCCTCCCGAGCCCTTCAACCCTTTACTTTTTGAATATGCAAGGTTTGCGCATATCGAAATGATCTTGTAACCCTTAAAATTACCTATAAAATGGTGTTTGAATGGACGTTGTAGCTTCAAAATTAAGGGAGTTAGTTATGATAAAAAATCCAATCGCATTTTTTCGGAGCATAAAAATTTTTCCATACCACTTAATTTTGAGATTCATAGATGATCATATGTGCGTGTGTCGCGTATATATATACATAAATGTAGATAACAAAAAAAGTGTTAATGACATTTTTAGAGAAATCGAACTGCTTTGAATTTTAATTTTTTGTTTTTTTTATACCAACATATTTTTTATCGTGGCTGTAGGAGATACTGTTACTGGTTCAAAAAACCAATAGAGTGCCTCCTGCGACCACGATAAAAGGTATGTTGGGATAAAAAATTAAAAAAATAAATAAATCAAAGTAGGTCGATTTGTCTGAAAATTGAGAGTCTGACATTACTCTTAATTCTAAACAACCTTCCTTAATACTTTTTTGTTATCTCTTCTAATAATGGTAGTTTACTCTTGACAGTTTTTTAAAGCTCAATTCTAAAAACACCTTGTATATTAATTAATTTGATCGATTTTCTCAAAATCTTAGTTTGAGAACAAGCAGGAGTGATTCCGAGAATATTAGCATCTAACTCAAAAGAATTGCCATTTACACCTTATGTGAACTCAATCCGCGGACACACGTACACATAATATTTTTTTGTAATTAATTTAGGCATAAGCGGTGGTTTTTAAAAGTTGAAAATTTTGAATACATCGTAAATCATGTTCGAGAACACGAAAAAAGCTATATTCTACATAATTAAATAAGATGTGAATCCATAAAATGGTTAAATCTGCATTTTTTCAATTTTTTTCATGAAGGGGTATCCCACAAATAATGGGACACCGATTAGTCATTGATTCCTTAGGTTATAATAAATCAATTAAACCTAATATACCTCAGTACAAAGTCCCCCAGTAAGAAGTTATAGGGACTTTAAGTTACATTTGTAATTTCTTATTTTTATCTCTTCGTCTTCCTCTTATTGTAGGCCAGTGGCCTGTTATAACCACGAAGTGGTTCTATGAGCCCTCTTTGCCCTTAGGCCGTGTAGGTGGCTAGCCTTGCCCGTCGAAATTGAGGAAGAGTTCCCTTATTAGGGGTTAACGACTATCACAGATGTTAGTGTGGTAGCCGGGGAGCGTACGATTTTTAAAATCCGTCTATAGTATCCGCCGGGATACGAACCCGGGTTGGCCGCCTGAGAGGCGAGCATTTGCTCGCTGGTTCATCCGCTCACCTTATTTTTATAATTTCCACAAATGTAAAGATATGTATTTCAATTTTGGGGCACATGTTTACTATTATGTACTGCACTAATGAAAATTTTGTCATAAGTTAGACTTAATTGTAAGATGCATTTTACCCATCTTTGAAAACTTTTTTTAGCTCTAACTTTGTTATCTGTAAGATATTGTAAATTTTAGGTTATTATCCAAAAGGAAATTAAAAAGCGTAAAAATAAAGTCCACTTAATTAGGCATAAAAGCTGCGGTTTACCTTAAAAGTCCCCCTCAAAGGCCATTAAGACGTGCAATTATCAAGTAGCCATGATCACAAAATCAATGGGTACTGATTATGAACTAGTAAACAACAACGATAAATCAATTAACGACATTAGTGACATAGACATTTGTTCTTTTATGTTTACGAAAATGCCGCATCCTTCCATGCTGAAATGCTCGTTTGTCGCGGCACTTTCATAAGCACAAAGGTAAAAAAATATATCACCAACGTTATTAATTGATTTATTATTGTTCACTACATCTCAATCATTACCCATTGTTTTTGTGATCATGGCTACTTGATAATAGCACCTTTTAATGACAACTAAAAACCTTTGGCATTTTAAGGTAAACGGTTACTTTTACGCTTATGAACTAAGAGTACATTATTTTGTGTTTTTTAATGCATTTTCGGATAAAAACCTAATATTTAAACATGTGTTACAGATAACAAAGTTCGAGCTAAAAAAGTTTTCTAAGATAGGTGAAGTGCTTCTTACAGTTAAATCTAACTTATGCAAATTTCTTCGTTAGTGCAGTACATAGTATGTAGTACGTATGTGTACCAGATTTTAAATCGATATCTATACTACATTTGTGGAAATTAACAAAAAAGTAAAAAATAAAAAAATGAACTTCAATGTCCTATAACTTTTTTCTGGAGGGACATTATATTAAGGTATATTAGGTTTAATCGATTTATTATAACCTAAGAAATTTCTGACTAATCGGTTTCCCATTCCCTTTGAGACACCCTGTATATATAATGGAAATTCAGAATAAAATAGATTATACTTGAATTAATGTTAATTTATTTCTTTTCTTAATCCGATTACATTCAGATCTGCTCCCTTTGAGCATCCCCTATTTAAAATAACACCTGGAAAACCCTATATTTGGCTAAACTGCCTCTGATGCAGAAATCACAAAAGTGACAAATAAATTATTTTATACAAAATAATTACGTCCAGCGGAGGTAGGTATAAATTTTAACCTTGGTAGTGCGTTGATTTAAAGATTCACGCAACACCGACGTAAATCCAATTAAGAGCATATAATAATCCACGATAAATATCAACCGAAAATTAACCTCACATTATGTACGTGATGACTGCGGAGTACCAGTGTCCCACTTTGCAAAATACGCATTATTAAGGGCACTCCATAAGTGACGTCACATACAGTGTGGTCCATTAAGTGTGCAACAAATGGGACATTTTTTTATTAGTTGTAAAACCGAAATTTAAATACCGCCAAAAGTTAGTGCATGTTCGATAACCATATCAGATGCCCTTAGAATGGCTTCAAGTCAAACAATATACAGGGCAGGACAAAAAATATGTAATTCGTTCAAGAATAAAGTTACCTTATTTCAAAAAATATAGCAAAATTTTATTGAGAAAAGTTGTTTACAATTAAAAGTTATGCTCAAATGTAAAGTCACGGCCTCCTATTCGAATTTTGATTTTTTTTTTGTAAAATTTTATTTTATCCCCGTATGATACATATTATCATTATTCTGATTTTAGTATGAATTTTTCATATGTAAATTATTATTAGTAAAGCATTTGCCTTGTTAAAAAGAAAATTTGCGAAATTCTAAAGTTTTGTTAAATATCGTTGCAACAAACATGAAGTGGACGCTTACCTAAAAAAATATAAATCCAAGTAAATTCTACAAATAAGATTCAAGTTGCTAAAAGTTATTTAAAAGAGATGTGGTTGTGGCTACTTTAAATACATATAAAATCAAAACAATAAAAATGTGTGTCATACGGGGGTAATACAAAATTTTCCAAAAAAAATCAAAATTCGAATAGGAGCCCGTGACTTTGTATTTGAGCATAACTTTTAATTCTAAACAACTTCTCTCAATAAAATTTAGCTATATTCTTTGAAATAAGATAACTTTGTTCTTGAACGAATTTCATATTTTTTGTCCTGCCCTGTATATTGTTTGACTTGGAGCCATTCTAAGGGCATCTGATATGGTTATCGAACATGCACTAACTTTTGGTAATATTTAAATTTTGATTGTACAACTAATAAAAAAATTTCCCATTTGTTGCACACTTAATGGACCACACTGTATATGATGTTCGTGCTTTGAAATGCTCCCAATGCTGAAAGTTGCTTGCACTCTGGAGTGCACCTAGACAAGCATAAATTATTTTTCTAGGGCTACCAATATATCTGCTGATTATATCTTCCTTCACTACAGACTACGAACCATTTTTATTGTCATAATAAAGTTTCAGGCTGATAGAAACTAATTATATAGGGTGTTTCGAAAATTTGTGCCAAACTCAAGGGGAAAGATTTGATTATATAAAAATTCCTTGCATCATGTTGAATTGAATTTTTTATGCAAATAAAAAATATTTTGCATAAGCACACTACTTCGAGAACAGATACCTTATACTGGGCCTTGAATAATATGAATACAGTTCGATCTAAAATAAAATCCTTTCTCCTAGAAGAAACGTATAGGGCTATATGGCCTAGTCATACCTTCTGAATATATTGCTGGTGGACACAATAATGAGCCAAATCTTGAGAGTAGTCACACTGATGTGGTCAACTCTTAGGGGGATAGAATAAAACAACATTAATCAAAGTCCTCTATCGGGCCTTTGTCAGCATAGTAGCAGTTACCCCAATCCATAACTACTAAATAATAAATTGACTATACATTTTACTGGATACCTGTTAATATAATCTCGAAAACCTTTTTAGCAATTCACTGAATACTTTTAACTTTGAATGTGGTGTGCACTCAAAGTTATAGTTTTAAAAAAATACCTACACTATCTTGACCTTGCGCATATAAATGTGGAGGGCTCTATCCTTTTTGCGATTGCAAAAAACTAGAAGAAAATATTTTCCGATTTTGTTTTATTATTACCTACTAGTCAGGAATGAGCGATCATAAATTTGATGATAGAGTGTGTGCACTCAAAGATATAGTTTAAAAAATTACATTATCTGGAATGGACTCCATTCTTTCTGCGATTGCAGAAAACCAGAAAAAATTACTAAAAATTGGTTAATTTTATGTGTACATCGCATTTACTAACTTATTTATGCTTCTCAATGATATTTAAAGTAGCAAAAAGGTTATTATTTCTAGATTCAGATGATGTCAAAATAATCTTGAAATTATTTTTAACTACTGCTACAGAAATTGTTTAAGCAAAACGTAACAGGAAAGTGCGACATAATTGTCAGCATCGAGATATTTTGGAAACGACTCCACATAAATGCATACTTCTCGTGTATGAAATGTGTAGAACAGAAGGAAGAAAGTTTTAGTGTATTGCTTTATTTTTGTACAAAATACGTTATTATTATATCTTCTGTGTGTTCTGAGTTATACGCGCGTCGCGCCTCGTTGATCACTGATTTGCACCAAGTAGCCCAGGAAATAAAGGGATGACGTCGAGAACAATTAAGAGAAAGCTGAACTTTGCCCAGTTGTTAGACCACTACAAGAGCTAAATGTTCCCAAAACTTCCCGCTTTGCCCTCCTGTGGCTCCCTCTCAGTAACCTTTAGAACTTTACCTTCGCAGACTTTAAAATACTGCCTTGTTTCTCGGTGACCAATGGCCGTAAAGATGTATTTTTTTATTTATACTAAAAGATTGTGCTAGAAAAATATTTTTATTTAAGTTTGCTCTAACTTTTACAGTTTGTTTTAAATTTTAATGAAATCGAAAATAGTATATTATGATACTAGTGTATAAGTACGCGTTTAAAGCACGTGCGACAAGTTTAGAAGCACGACGCAAAGCGGAGTGCTTTTAACGTCGCTAGTGCTTTAATGGCACTTATACACGTGTAGCATATTCTATTTTGTCTACTGTAACAAAAATATAGAGACTTAGTTCGGTGACACTTTTTCCGTCACATTGTGTTAGACATTTTAGCTTATGTTGACATTCAAAATTACGGCAGAGCGTGTTTTAATATAGTATTAAAACACGCCACCAATGGCAACGTGCAAAAAAGACGTAATTCGGGCGCTAATATTAAGAGTGCTACAAAAGTCACTTTTTACACTAGAAACTGTTCAAAAAGTTGTCATTTTGACACGATCGTAGAAAAACGGTATTTTATTTTTAAAGTTCAAAGCTTTGTTTTATCCTTGTAGCTCGTTTAAAAATTACAACACAAGTTAAAATGCCATAGAGTTGTAATTATTTACACTTTATACAGTTAAAATCTCCAATACATACAGAGTCACTCGCCAAAAGGCAAGTAACTTTCTTCTAGAAAGGCAAGTGGGTGGTGATATGACAATCTATTGCAGTGCTCACGCATTGCGGAGTAATTCAAGCCCGCTTTTTGCATCCAGAATTATTTCCACATCCTGACTTATATCTGCAAGATACTAGGAGGTGTATTCTTCGTTTCTACATCATCATTTAGGTATTCCATCTCTCATCTACACTCAGTTGCTAGAAGTATATTTTTAGGATACTGCATTGGTAACTAACGGTAACTGTGTAAACGCTAGTTACCAATGCAGTATCCTAAAAAATCTTATACGATACACGACCGGTAGCATTTTTATGGCCTTGCCAAATATACAGGTCTCGCCCTACGGGCTCGACCTGTAAAGTATTGGCGCGGCCATAAAGATGTTGCTACCGGTCTAATAACGTAAATAGCTATTCTTGGCTAAGACTACGTTTATACTTGGAAATAAATTCTCAAAAATATTAATAAGACGCGTTTTAAGTGTGAGGAAGTTTCGCCAAGACAAAATTTGATCTTAATGCTGACCTTTAATTGGGATTGTCAAGCGAAAATAGAGAGATTCGTTCAAATTCCTTCGATAGGATAGCCTTTACGGCCGAGCCAGAGAGTTTGTGGGACAAGCTCCGAAGAGCGAGTCGAATAATACTGGCGCGGCAGTAAATGCCCTAACGGACGTGTATTGTACAATAGTTTTTGTAATACCTACATACAATTCGATCCTACCTATCTTTTTTAATTTATTTTCATCAAGACGCTACGTTTTAGAATGATTGAGAGTGCGTAGCACGTTGCAACTGTTGTATGGCTGTAAGCAGGTGACAAACGTCACTTTGGCGTTTGGCACATAATTTAGCAGGCCGTGGTCTTTACGGACACTTTTACGGCCGGGCCGTAAAGAGGTTGCTTACGTAGTAGTAAACAGTCCTTAAAGAAATCTTTAACAAGCAGGTATTACCAAAAATAATTTTTTATTGCATTCTTTTAGGATAAAGCTAAAACATTTACACCGTTACGGCCATTGGTTGTCACCAGCGTGGCCGAGCGGTTAGGGCGTCAGGCTGCGGTGCCACGGTACGGGGTTCAATCCCCACATCTGGCAATTGGCGGGCGGTACACCCAGTCGCTTTAAAAATTGGGTACCGAAACCACAGTTGTGGAAGTAAGGAAAATAAGGCAGTCGTCGAAGGCGTGATGCTAACCACATCACCCAGTACGCCGTTAACGTGTGCCAGATGACTGGGTTTCGAAAAGAGATATTTCGGCGACCCTGACTCGCCTTGTCTCAGGCCATGTTCCTGCATGGAATGAAGTGCCCGAACTTTACTTACGACCATTGGTTACTGGTATAGGTATAAGGTAGCTCAAGAGCACCGAGTGGGAATCACAGGGAGGAGGGGGCAAGAGTTTTAAGAAAACATATCTGTTGTAGTGGTTTAATAACTGGCCAAAGTTCAGTTTTTTCCTAACTATTCCCAACGACACCCGTTTATTTCCTGCAACACAGCAGCAGCACAGTTAACACTTAAAACACGCAGCGCAAAATAAATTGTATTTTTAATAATAATAAAGCAATACAGGTTTTACAAACATGTCTTCATTTTTTTCTACACATTTCATATGTGCATTAATGCGCAATAGCTTTCAAAATACGTCGATGCTGAAATTTTACTGCACTTTTCCGGTACGATTTGTTTAAACAATTTTTGTAGCATTTGCTAAAAATAATTTCGAGATTAATGTGACTTAATCTGAATCTAGAGTGGATAAGCTTTCCACTGCTTTAAAAATCATTGAGAAATATTAAAAGATAAGCTCGTAAATGCGATGCACGCATAAAATGTATAAATTTTCAATTAAAAAAAAATCGTAACATATTTTGTCTGGATTTTGCAATCTCAAACAGAATGGAGCCCTCCACATTTAGATCCGCTAGGTCATTCCAGATTATTTACATTTTTTAAGACTATATCTTTGAATGCACACCCCATCATTTTAGAAGCGTCTTCTGGGAGGTCAGATTCCCGACTATATTTACGGCAAACATAATTGGTTGATTTTCTAAAGTTGGTAGAATTCCTTATTTCCAGTTAAGTCATTGATGGATGTGATTAGCTGAGTTTATTACGAAATTGTGTTCCTTATATCATTAGACTTTTGGTTACACACAAAGAACATTTATAACCGTTTGCAATGCAAGTATGCTAAGTAACGGCTAGTGTTATTAATATATATGACAATGATTCGCTACGATGTAACTTAATTAATAATTGAAGCAGTCCCGATTCTATTTATCTTCTTCTAACGATGTTGACGAATCTGTAGAAACACTCCGTAGAAAATAAAACTTTTGTGAAAATCATTATCTGATTGCCTAACAATAACCACCCAACATACTGGTATATGACGTAATTGTTGGCAACTTCAAAGCAAACTACCATTCACATTGGTCTTTGATAAAATTTACCTAGAATCTAACCTCTTTCAGAATGGCTGACAATGTACCCGTAGACACGGGCTGTTATCAGCTATAATATCCCAAGGACAGTGATAATTACGAAATAATTTTATTGCAGTTTCCGAAAGCACGTTGCTTGGAAACAGCCCGACGCCAGCGGCGGAGGGCTGTTGCCTCAAAAGCAACGTGCTTGACGCTTGAGGAAGTTGTAATAAAATTATAAGTATTTATCAATGGTCGAGGGATATTCGGTTAGACAATTTTTTGCCCTTGTAACTATTTATTTACATTTATTTAGTAGACGTGCAATTATGAAAATAATATGACATCTTAAAATACTTCATTGCGAACGGTCAAAAACTTGACGTAACATAGCAATCCGAACTGACCGCTGTACACAATGTGATAACAACCCATGGGTAGTTTTGAATGTAAGGATAATCTAATTGGTTGATTTTGCCCACATGACTAGAAAAGAGTTCATTTCATTGGATCACTAATTTCACAAAAAAATGTCTTATTAAATGCAACGAAATGAATTATGTTTGTAAGACAAAGATAGAAAGGGAGAACATTTGAATAGATGGCGCTGTTAAGAGTTTCCCAATAAGGTCACTATATCAATAAGGTACCGCCATTAGTGATTTTTTATATCTATCCTTGTCGCACAATTTTCTCCAACTGGGGATAAAAACACATAACCTAACAGATTCCTCACTTTACAAGTGCCATTACACCAAAAAGAAAATCCCCAAAAACTAGTGTCCTCCCTATTGCACTTGGGAAATTTGTATTTGTTATCCTTATCTCACAATTTTCTCACATTCTCAAGCGAGGGATGGAATGGCGGTACCTTATTGATATAGTGACCTTATTTTCCAATTTTGTCAAAAATACGCATGCTCCGATTCGTGAGAATTCAGATCTCCCTTGCCGACGCGCGTGCAAATGTCAAATGTTTACAATAAATTGTTACCGTAAAATCGGGTGACTTTGCAATGGCGGGTGAGTTTGCAAAAAAAGAGATATTTTTCCACGGCCGGGAGTAGAAGTCCGTTTCTATAGCATCAAAATTGTGACAGAAGTAGGACATTTGCTCCCTAGAGACTAAATAAGACAAAAATTTCTCTAGGAAGTTTTCATCATGACTGACACAACAATTATGCCAAATTCGAGGTTATCAGGTTAGATTTTGCGTCAGTTTTGACACAAACTGACGCAAAAACTAACCTGCTAACCTCGAATTTGACATAATTGTGAGCTCTTGTCATAATGACTTACAGTGCCACCAACTTTAAAATGTCCCATAGGTTACTAATTTTAAAATAATTTTAACTAAAATGTCAATAAATGACGTTTAAAAAAACGGGTTTTTCGTTTTTAATCTTCCTGCAACGTGAAAAAAATAGTATATGCAACTCGGAGAGAATGCTATTTTGCTTCAGTTCAATTTCTCTCCCTTATTGCATAATCTACTATTATATTCGTCATATTTTTTTTGGGGTTGGTAGTATTGCTGGACACCTGTGTGTGCAGCTGTGTCTTCCAACAGGTTCAGTGGTAGATGTTCTGTGGGTTCAGTGCGTATCCAGACGTGGTGTGGAGTCGTTGTGGACGTTTGGCGGCAAGAACTCTGTGAGTAAGTACCGAAGTGTTTTTTCGTAAAATTTAATAAGTGAAATGCTAAGGGATCTGGAGAATTATACAAATGTCTTGCACAGTCAGGGACTTGGATATAGAGTGCTTATACCGGGTGTCCGTTCTCAAAGTCGAACATAGGCGATTAACATTGTATTGGACGTTTTTGCCGATTCCTGCTCGCCAATTCAACTTACAGGGAAGGTAATGGTATCAATGGAAAGATAGAATTATTACGCATCAAATGATACCAATAGTAATATTCAAGATGCGATTTTTATTCTAAAATACTAATTTAAAACTTGGGAATTTTTAAATATGCCATGCCTTGCTTTTCAAGTTCGATAGCATTTGTCAAAACAAATGGTAATTAGTTGGCGTAAATCAGGTATTTTCTGTCAACGTCTGTTAAAATTATCTACAGAAAAATGAATTATTTCAATGAAGAATGAGTGAATGCACTAATGTTAATTGCCTATGTTCGACTTTGAGAATGGACACCCGGTATATATTTCAGCATTAGTAAAAAAATAAATCAGAATTAATTTACAACGTTTCATGGAGTTTTGCAATTTATTTATAAAATGACGCACTTTCTGTTTTTTTGTAGGGTGACTTTGCAGTCAATTTTATAGGTTTTTATTATAGTAAATCGATATTTTTATTGTTTTTTTTTCGCTTTTTATTGTAGAAAAATGATTACATAGTACAAAAAAAATTGGAGTGCGAGTACCAGAATTAATTACACTGAGGAGGATGTGATGACTGCGCTCCGGAAAGTTCGTCAGATTTTGACAATATGATATTATGATGTGTAATAATAAAAATAATATCGCCCCTTTGGCTTTTGATTGTGAGTTAGAACCAAGAATTGGCGCCGAAAATGTAATGGTAAGTTGTTACCCGTTTGCTGTACTTATTAATAGCAACATATAAATATTTATTTTAGAAAACACTAAACTTCAGCCAAGTTAGGAAGGCGAGCAAAGTAAACAAACACTGAAAATCAAGTGACAGAAAGGCGTTCTATGGTTGGCTGTTTCGAAGTGAAAGTCCAACACCTCGTATGCGAGCCTTTACACTAGAGGAGGAATGAGCGTTGTTTTGTTGTGCGGTAATTTCTTTTATTCGCAATCACATTGTAATGTGTCAATTTCATGACATGACAACAGCTGGGAACTAGATGATTACTTGAAACTAGCCAGGAAATTATTACATACCCCGAAAAATATTACATACCTGACGAGTGGGGTGTTTCCATGGTAACAAAACATTGAGTGGGTTGTTTTCATGGTAACAATAATATTAGCTACATCAAGATATCTATTATTCAGAATTCAATTGTAGTTATTTTTAAAATTAGATGATTGCAAATAAAATAGTATACATACCACGGTGGAAAGTTTCATTCCTGTCTCGAGATAAAGTAAACCTCGACGCTACGCGTCTCGGTAAACTACCTAATCTCTCGACAGTAATGAAACACTTCCCACCTCGGTATGTAATATACTATTACAGCAACATACAACGGACGTTTACGTAAAATAGGCACCGTTTGAAACTGGCTTAAGCTGCACTGAGAACTGTCAGAATATTTGTTTACAGGGCTCGCCTTCTTAACGTGGCTCAAGTCTACCTTTCTGGAAAACCACAATAAAAGAAGTAAACATAATTAACGACGAAAACGAAACCTCAAATAACAATATTCCAGTATTGCAGCCTACTCTATAAAATCAACGGAACGATGTGATGGTCAGCACGTGGACTTTAAGCAGAGACTTTACCGTCGTCACAACAGAAAATGGGGTCGTTTTTATGATGGTACTCTTCTGAATCGAACAAGAAATTAAAAGTGCTCATCTAAAATTACTGTTACATTATGTTAAAGAAAAGTACAGGGGAAAACACACATAAAAGACACCTAATGCGTAAATGCCTTGTGAAATAGTATTTATTTCTACCCATAAGCATACTTCCTGTATCGGAGGATGTTAAAGAGAACTTGCTCGATCTATTATTGCACCATGACCATATGCCCTCTACTGCACTAGAAACAATGAAAATAGATATTCAATGAAATTTTGAAAATTATGAATCAATGCTGAGTAAAAGAAAGTACTGTCCTGACTATATGTTTTGCGTGTATGTTGAAAAAAAAAACATGTGAACAAAAAAATTTGTTACAGTGTTCTATGGAAATAGTTTTCCACACTCTAACTTGGATTTTTTATCCCATTTCAAATATTAAATAATACAATTTTAGCAAAGTTTAAAACCTTTCGCGAAGCTTTGGAGAACATTTCAGCAGATGGCGCTGTAACTTGACTACAAAATTATATTACTCAGTTGTCTATTTAAACCTATATAATATGTTCCCCCTAGAACTGAGCTCTGTAGAGTAGTGGTTATCACATCTGCTTAGCATTCGGGAGGTCGCGGGTTCGATTTCCTGGCCGTCTGCTCTGATTCTGGTTTTTAGGTGGTTTTCCTGAGTCAAAAGAGTACCTTCTCTGAGGCGAATGCCGGTGCAGTATTTCTTCACCTTTCCTGGCCTCTCTTCCATTCTCCACCTCTCCTTTCTCTCACCCATCCTATAATTTCCGTTCTTGGCTGAAAAGGGACGCAAGGTACCTACAGCAGCCCGCCCCCAGTTGGGGGAATTGAAATAACCCTGAACCTTTTCCTTTTACTTTTACCTGCCCGTAGATGATAATTCCATACAACAAAATTGATATAAACATACGCGAAAGGAACATTTTTTGAAACGTGCCAGAAAATACGGAAAAAAGTAAAATTATGGCCATGGAAGTGAACTTGGCTCGGAAACCTACCAATATTTCGTATGAATTTTAGAGGTGTACAAGGAAAGCTTTCCCTCGAAGGAAGAAAAATGTAAGTTTCTTGCTGTTTGGAAAACTTAAAGTGACCCAATGAAGAATATTTTACGTTCTGGCTGATATTTGTGTGAAATTGCAGTATTAATTTTATGGTAACATGAGATTTCTGGAAAACATAGGTAACCTAAGATTTTATATTGTCAAAAACGTTTATTTCCAGCTATATTCGTAAATAACGTCTTTCAACAAACGGAGAAGAAAGAAATAAACTACTCCAGCAACCAGATAGGATGCCGTGTCATACAAATGTTGTTGCTGCTTGCAAGCAGCCAGTGGCTAGAAAAATCATGAATGTGCGTCCCTTGTGCAGCGATCGATTAGCAAGTCACGTTATGCAGTTTCTTTTGGAGGTGGCATGCACCAAATCCAAACAGGAAAACATAATCGAAGATTTTAGGGAAAAATGCCAACATTTTATATTGAAAATAAGTAAGTTTCTGCTCAATAACTTGGAAGATTACGTGTGGGACACCTATGGCAACCACATTATGAGGACGGTCTTTCGAAGTCTTGCACAATTACCCGTAGAAGATGAAAAGCAACAAGAGCGTTTAACAAGTAACGTTGAGGAAGGTGAAACTGCGGAAGTGCCAGAAGAGTATGCAGAAGTTATAAAGGATTATGCCCAATGTTTAATAAAGTGGCCACAATTTAAGGATTTGCCATATTCGGAAATAACTTCAGGTGCATTGCAAATACTATTAAAAGCTGTAGTGAAGGTAGATACGGCGCAGTTGAAAGCCTACATCAAAAAGCTGCTAAATGAATCATTTACAAGTGATACAGAGCAAATTGAAGAGAGCGAAGGTAAGGAAATGGTTCAAGCAAATAAACTTCCCGATGTGTTCATGTCCAAGCCGGCAATTATGTTATTGGAAACTGCTTTAGAAGTGGCACCGCCGAAATTGTACACCCACATATATGCCAAATGCTTTGTTAACCACTTACCCTCGTTGGCGAAAACACGAAATACAAATTTTCCAGTGCAAAGGTTATTCAATAATTGCAAAGAAAAGTTAGAAATAAATCGGTTTATTAATTTGATCTGTTATTACTTCGACACGAAGTGTACGAAGTATTGAAATTCCCTCATATCGAAAACCACTCTGAGTCAAATATCTCTAAAATTCGAGCCAACCGACTAATAAACCCACTATATCAAATCTCCGTCTCGGCGGTGCGGATCTTTTGGTGAAGATCCCAGCCCACTAGATCAATCCCCCGTATTGGGGGGTGCCTAAACGTGCTGTGCGGGGGATGTATGTTCGTATGTGTACACGATTCCGGTCGCCAGGAACCTTCCTGAAGTCTTGGATCGTTTTCATACGATAGGTCCTCCGAAAATGAAGGCAACATCAACTTTTGAGCTATGGTCGTCGGCAAAAAAAATTTTGTTTTTGTTTTTTTTTTTATAAATAACTGGTTCATAGTATTTCATTGTATTAGCGAAACAGAGTGATGCTGAGTATCGAAGTATTCTTGGAAAGCGCGGAAGGGCGCTTTTCTTGGGTGGGGGGTACCGTATATTTTTATTTTAAATTATCTGGATAATCATTTTTATCCGGCTATTGGATTCAGGCTAACCCTAAGATTGTGTCCGATTTTGGTTGATTGAATAATTTAGACTTGCTTTGTTAATTTTCCATAAATTTGAACCACGGTTCCCTTTTGTGCAATTTATTCACACAAATAAGGTCTGTTATCCGAATAAAAAAGCTCAAAAGCCTACACTCCATGCGGTTTCACTAATATAATTACTTTTGTAGTCTTCAGTAAAACTTTTGCTCTTGTAGCAACACTAGCCGTTATATAAGATTGGTTAACCGACTGTTTTCTTTATAAGCGGATAACAAAATAAAAGTTTTGAATAGCTCTTCTTCTTCCTTCATAGCAAATGTGTCCAATATTGAACGTAAGCCTCCTCTAAGCTTTTCTATATGTCGCTGTCTCTCCCTCTTTGTGTCCAATTAAAACCCGCAATCTGTGGGCATCCCTGGCTTTTTTTTGGTCCATGGTCCCCATGTATGAATAATGTTGTTCCATCTTTTGTCTATGTATCTTTCGTTGTAGCCTGCCCATCTCCGTTTTTGTCGGGTTAGCTTTTCTATGATGTCCTCGACCTTGACCTTGGTGATATTCCTTATGTGGTCATTTGGTTTTCGATGTCGCAGTGTTGTACCAAGCATAACTCTTTCCATGGAGCGTTGTGTTTCCGCTAATTTGTCTATATTTCATTTCGTGAATACCCGTGTTTGTGTACTGTAAGTTACTACTGGGAGCACGCAAGAGTCAAATGCTTTAGTTTTTAAGTATTGTGGGATATTCTTATTTGTTAGGATCCCGTTCAGTTTTCTGAATGCTGCCCAGCCCAGTCTGATTCGTCTATCTACCGCTGCTGATTGGTTATTTTTGTCGGGTTTAACTTGTTGTCCCAAATATACGTATTCGTCCATCCAGTCTAGTTTTTGATTTTCTATTATTATATCTTCGATATTTACTGTATTTGTTATTCCATTTGTCTTCTCTAAATTCATTTTTAGGCCTACTTTCTTTGATTTATCATTGCGAGTTTTTAACATTTCCTTGAGATATTCAATATTATCCGATATTATAACTATGTCATCTGCGTATCTCAGATGATTTAGTCTTTATCCATTTATATTTATTCCCATTTGGTTCCAGTTAAGGCTCCTGAAAACATTGTGGAGTGTGGCTGTAAATAACTGGGGATATAGCGTTGATGTTAGTGTGTAGTCGGTATATATTAGTTGCTTGGTCGTAGCAGCTTTCGATGAGTTCAATGTATCTCGTGTCAATTGTGCAGTTTTGCATTTCTCTTTTTACTACCCAAAATTCTATGCTATCAAAAGCTTTTTCATAGTCGATGAATCCCAAATAGAGCTGTATATTGTACTCTGTAGCCTTTTCTATTAGTACAAGTATAGTTTGTAGGTGATCGCACAGTACATAATGATCATTAATCCCCGACTTTTTAGTTTGAAGCAATGTTTGACGAGTTAGCAGATCATTTCCAGTACATTTTCGAAGCAGGCCATCCTGGAATTATCTTATCACTAGGGCAGGCATACAAATGATAATCAACAAAGCAGTTTCGTTCAGGTACATACATTAATCTATGATCGTTAATAACCTACTGTTGTTTTATACTATTACAGAGTATAATGAAGGCATTTAACTGCTACGAACCCGAAGAAAACCAGTCTAATATCGTCATGTGTTTACATACATTTTTGAAATTCGAAGATTTGGAACACGAAAAGAGCCAAGTTCTACAGTTTGCAAGGTTGAACTTGCATGGAACGTTGCTCGTTCAGCTCATGTCAGAATTCAATAAACCAAGTAAGATTGTCAATAGCAAGCTTAATTTGGACACGGAATATTTAAAAAAATATATTTTTAGCAACGGAGAAAAGAGTAGGAAAAAAATTACTGAGGAAAATGCAGGTGGGTATTTAAATCTCCATATAGAGAATAGTCTACAAATATTTACGTTGTAGTGTACTTACCAAGACTTGCCAAGTTCGAGGTATGGATCACTCAGCTTCGACGCCATGTGGAAAGTCGCTAGTCTGAAATACAGAGGGATCATCATGGGCGAACTAGCTCACAAAGATGTGGCCTGGTCAAATTCGGAATTTGGTAAAATTATCGCAAACAAAGTACATTTGTTTGTGTACAAACGTAATAAAGAAGACTGACAGAACTCGTTCGATGGGAGTTTCAAAAAGCAAGCCCTCTTTGCTGATATTATAGGTACATCGGTAGCAGAAAAAAACTGGTACACGTTTTGGAACAGCTCGTTGCGGTTGTGTAATTACAGTTTGCCTGTGATTATTTTTACATGACATTTCAATTTTTTAAAAGGGGTAAGTATAAGACACTTTGCAGATGATATTGGCGTAAGTAAAAACAAGTTATGCTAGCGAATGAAAAGATTGAGCAGTAGCTATGATGGGATACGCTCTGGTGCTCCTAGACCACGGCCTGCTGAATTGTGTGACAAACGTCACTTTATCCGGCCTGGGCATTGTTTTGAAAATCATTGTTGTTTTCATTTCTGAAAAAATGCCACTTTTCACCGTTTTGGCGCCACATACCCATGATGACATTTAAATGACAGCGGCTGTCATGGCAAATACGTGTTTTAACAACGATTCTTCAAATGCAGTATCAGTAGAATAAGGACCTATTGCTTTGAATTTAATGTAAATATGAATAGTATAATCTATTTACAGTGCCGTGTACGTATATCTTAAATTGTTATAGTTTTAAAATTGTTATTGAGAGAGATTTTGAGCTCCATTCGTAGTAGAAGACAAAGTAATATTTTCAGGCCGGTATTTTTAGGATCGCTCACACATTTTCTCTAAAATCGAATGTGATATGCAGATAATCGTATTATTCTTATAAATTTGGAAGATGTTACAAGATGGTAATAGTAATGAAGTATTTTGTTCTGTATGCTATTACAAGGTTGTAGTTTATGTGTAATTAACTGTGTAAGATTTTTAAAATTAAAATGTAAAAGTTCTTTGTTTTATTAAACACCGATCTGTAAATGTAATAATTAAAAATGTAGGTACCATAAGTACAGGCACTGCAGTGTGCTTAATAGTCTTCGCCCAGAAGTTACTCGCAAACAACTTTCTCCACAATACAAACTACAAATGATTTCTTTCTTGTGATTTTCGATGTTTATCTGTATTTAAATAGAAGTAGAAATTGTTAGCACGTACGTGGTTTGAAGGATCAGTGCCATAATTTAAATTTAGCTTTCAAACCATTTCCTTAGTAAAACTTGACTTGAGGGAAATTCATGACAAGATCTTCTCCAATTTGTATATTTGCAGGTTGCAATACAACACCTTTTATACGTACAATATGTAGAACCCATTTCCATTTTAAACAACATCAAAACCAAACAGTAAACAATAAAAACGAATAACTTAATCAACAAATTAAACTGTGAACGTAAATAACGTAAATAAGAAAATACACAAACTAGCAGGAAACTGATAAATATTTGCATCGTAGTCAATTGGTAACTGATGTTAAATTGCAAATTTGCCAATTTGAAATTCCCGCTCGTGGGTATACAGCGCTCTGCGGAAAATCGCAAAAGTTCACATATGCCCAGGCCACAGAATAATACAGAATGGCCTGTTGGCTTAAAATTCAGCTAGTTTTTTCTTTGCGCATGCGCGAGTTCTGGTGGTGTGCAGTCAGCTGTTTTCTATATTTTACACATGTACTTGTGGCTGTCAATGACCCCTTATAAGAAGGTTATGTTTTTTTGTGCAAGTGGTTTTAAAATATTAATTTAATATGAGTGCACAGAAAAGATCTTTTGGTGGCACATGGTGTACTGTGCATTTTCATATAAATTGCATGGACTTGAAACGTACGGATATTTCTGTTCAGTTTAAAATTTAGGAGCATAATTTTGAATTTACCGCCTCTGCACACCACTAGGATCTTGGCGGACAATTTCAAGGTCACAAAAATTGAGTATGCTGACATCAAAAGCGCCGACACAGAGAGGCCATTCTGATTTAGGGTATTATTCTGTGCCCAGGCCGTATAAAGTGACTTTTGTCGTTTTGTCACACAATTCAGCAGGCCGTGCCTAGACTATCAAATGCTGAGGCCAATAATCGTCTCTTCAATCATCTTAGAGAAAATCCTTTCGACACAGCTATTTATTACTGCTACAAATATCCCTGCATCTGGTTTTCAAGCATATCGCAGAATTAAAGAAAGCAAACTACCTAACCGTTCAGCAGCTTGAAAAGTATTTCTTACTGAAGCAAACCAAAATCAACGATTAGAGTTTGCTCGTGAAGACATCCTTCAAAACGATTTGTGAGATAACGTATTTTTTTCAGATGAGAAAACATTCTAATTATATCATACTGGTAGTGTCAGAGTTTACAGACCCAAAAGAACCCGATACAATGGACAAGATCCGTCAACGCAGCCGGTCACTTCTGTAAACGTTTGGGGATCAGAGATGTGGTAAATATAGATTCAAACACACTATTTACTTAAGAACATACTTATGTTCCAACATGTACAACATACGATTTTCATTTTGTCTCTTTTCATATTATTGTAAATGTTTGTACAACCATCGTCTCTTTCCCTCTAAGTGGTACTGGACGTTACCGGGGCAGTGCATGAGCATCAAAATATTAAACGTACTTCTGCACTCGCGTAACCTGTGTGTTTACAATTACACCATATTTACAGTTGTCAGTTGTCATATTTGCGTTTATTTACACTGAAATTGGGCGTCGCAGAAGCTTTCTCTTCGACAAATTCGATAGCAAGGGCAACGTGCACCTCAAACAATTTTAAATATCGAGCCGACCAACGGCCGAAGTCCGAGAATAGCGATAGATGCGAGCGCAAGCATGAAACACAAAACCAGCGAGCACGCTGGGTCGGCTGCAGAGCGATAAGAATAACAGCCGTTCGGGCGACAAAGGGAGATTTAAATGTTTATTTATAAAGTTCGATTTTACTGGGGTTTGATCGTCGTTCAGTTTTGAGTTTTTAAATTTAACGACTAGCAAGATGATATTCTTCTCGCGAGGTGGATAGCGATCCTGAAAGACGGTTTAAAATTACCGCTCTGCTTTAGCAACCAATCAAACATTAGGTACCTCTTAGAAAGAGAGAGACTGTGGACCACCACGAATTTTAGGTGCATTTGAAAGAGACAGCTTGTTAAAAGTGTGTTTGTGCTTATATCATACATGTAGTAACACAGTTGCAGTGGCATGTTTGCATCTATATTTACCACATCTCTGCTGGGAATGCATTGGTTCGAGACGTCCAGGGTCCTGCATAGTTATAAAAGAGATGCTAAACGCGTGCCATTAGTTCGTCGCGAGTATCGAGAGAATTTCATTTTTCAACAGGTGAACTCCAACAAGTCTTCGCATTTAAAAAAAAATACTTCTAGGATTATTTCCTCCGTCCATCGTACTCGCATCGTTAACGAGTTAAAGAGAACCACATTTGAGTACTAGATTGGCCATCCAAAAGCTCCAATCTAAATCCAATTGAGAAAGCCTGGGGCTTGATGACCAAATATATATATATATGTACTACACACAAAATTTTCGCCCTAACACAGGAGACAAACTGCGACAAAAAATTACAGAAGTCTGGAATCAAATAACTCAGGTATACACAAGGCAGTTAGTCTCTTCAATGTCCCAACGACTACAAGAAGTAGGTAATTGACTACAACGGTGTGGCGACAAATTATTAAAATAATTTGTTCTTTATAATGTTTTTATAAATACTTTCTTGATTTAATAAATTTGTTTTAAAAATTTCTAATATTTGATCATATCAGCTGCTTACGCATATTAGTATAAACAAAATGCGTAAAGAAGCATAATTCAGGTAATTAAAATATCTGAAATATGATGGAACATTGAATTAGGTGCGTTCAAAAATGTGTACCAGATTTTTCTGCTTCCGATGGTACATAGCGAGCGATATCAGTGTTACACATATTCCTTGTTTAATTTTTTTTAAATAATGAAATAAAAGTATTAAAATGGCTATTTTTGTATCTAGAATGCGAAATGCTACTTTTGCGTTCGAGAATGGAAGTTATTTTGCCGAGCTTTAGCGAGGCAAAATACCCATTCGAGAACGCAAAAGCATTTCGCATTCCAGATGCAAACAATGATTTTTCGAAAACTGCAATAAAACTAAGTAGTATGAGAATAAAAAAATTAAATAAGGTAACTGTCAACGTTAATTGACAATTTTATATTTCATAAACAATTAATTTTTGAACCACGGCCTGCTGAATTGTTTAACAAACGTCAAAGTGACGTATAAATTTAACTCACTGCAATATCGGCACCTTCAATTTACATGTAGTACAACATAAATTAGTCATGTTTATAATAGTTTATAATAGTTATTAGTATCTATTGAAATTTTAAATTACTTAATATAAAACTAATGTGGGTTACTTAATTAATAAAATCACAAATAAGTTCCTAAAAAATTACAAATTTTTTGACATTTCTTTTATGTTCTAGAACGCAAAACAGTTTTGCGTTCTAGAACATAAAAGTATTTCGCTGTTAAGTGACAAAAAAGAATCACTTTGCTTAGTGAGAATTTAACGAAAATGTCAACATTTGATGACAGTTTTCGAAAAAGGTGGTTTTTATTGATTGTATAAAAGGGAAAGGGTGAGGTTCTTAAATGATACCAGATCTAGCACTGCATTAATAATCTCCCAGAAGTTACATAGATACCTATTTTAAATAGAGACATTGTATCCTGCAAATTGTTATAGCTTTTATATTACAAGAAAGCCACTTAAATATCTGAATGTTTTGAAAGATAATATGCTATTTAGACTGGACTTTGGGATACTTACTTAAGAAAGTTGTAGCACAGTGAGTTGATTACGGCTTATTGTGCATGCCAAGATTAAAATATCGTAAACCTGGTGTGATATTATTTCCGAACAATGCTTCAAACAAAAACCAATACAGGAAACCTTTAAACCTGGCTGAATATTCTATAAAACGAACCAATTTTAACTAAGAATTTAATTATTTTTAAAAAGAATTGAAACTCACCACAACCATTAAGGCTTCATCTTGACGTTTTTTCACAGAACATAGTTAATATTTCAATGGAATTAATCTTGCAGTATAGTTTTTATGGGTATTTAGTATCCACAAAATTCATATAAACGTCTAATATCGCGTTTGTCAAAAAACGTCACCGACAACCGGCACGCTCAGTGGTTCTCAAAATGTTTCTGCGTCGGCAAGTTCCCAACAGTCCATAGAGCCAGACCGATATATCGCGGATAAATGAACATCTCTTCAAATATCAGCTGTTTAATTTCAACGAGTGTGTAGTACTTTTAACACAAACTCACCATCTTCTAAGCGCAAGTGGTTGCTGAAAATGGTAAAGAAAATCTATAATTGAACCTTCGTGGTCAATACACTATCAAAGCCAATGGTCATACCAAGACAATGCCAACATTTGGGCATACAAGCCAGTCTTGGTCTTATCTTATATTTGGGACAACCGTTTTACTTATTGGGGACAACACTCAAGACCAAAACAATATCTTCTTCTTCTTCCTCTTTTTGTAAGGCGAAACGCCTGTTTATTCTGGGTTGCATTCCTCTGTTTGCCTTGAACTTTACTGGTTTTGTGATACTGACTGCCAGCTATCGCGCCATCTGTTTGAGCGTCTTCCTGGTGGTCGTGTTCCTTTTGGCTTTTCATTGCGAGCTATTTTGACGAGCCGATTGTCTGCCGTCCTGTTTGTTCCACTCGCGCCTTCTTGCTCGTACCCATCGTGCCACGTCTCCCACTTTGCATTTTTTCCCTTATGTATGTGTTTCTTTGTCTGTTCCATAGTGTATGTCCGGCTATTGGTCTTAAAGCTCTCATTTCAGTTGTTCTCATCTGTTTTTTAGTTACAATGGTGTCAGTTCTGGTCTCGGCTGCGCATGTTAGCACCGGCCTGACACAGGTCTTATATACTCTTTCATATAACTTGTTTTAGATTCCCCGAGATGGTGGCTGCTTTATTTATTTGTTTCCTCACTTTGTTTTTAAGGTTTCCACAACTTGAAATTTTAAGTAATTAAAGGCCATTACCTGTTCTATTGATATGTTGTCTATTACCAATTTCCAGCGTAATGGTTCTTTTGAGATGGTCATTGATTTTGTTTTTGTTTTAGAGATTGACATGTTATATGTTTCAGCAGCAATTTTGAATGTATGGAGAAGTCTTTGTAAGCCATTTTCAGACTCCGCTATTAAAACTGCATCATCCGCATAGCATAAGATATTTATAAGATTATTTCCAAGCTTGTAACCGAGATCACGTGTTTTCACGGCTTCTATTATCTTGTCCATGATGAGATTGAACAGTAGTGGGCTTAGACTAACTCCTTGACGAATTCCCGTGTTTGTTTTTATTCCTTTTGTAAGTTGTTTGTTGACCCTTACTTTTGTTGTGTTGTTGGTGTTTATGTTTTTTATTAGTTTAATGTATTCTTGAGAGATCCCTTTTTCTTTTAATATATGTATGATGTCTTTAAGTTTTACGCGGTCAAATGCTTTCGTTAGATCTATGAAACAAATGAAAGCAGGCGTGTCATATTCGAGTGCTTTCTCTACGGGTTGTCAAATGATGAATATGGCGTCTATTGTTGATCTGCTTTTTTGGAAGCCCTGTTGTTCTTCACTTATATGGATTGTGCTAATGCTATCTGTTGCCATTACGCTTGTGAAGAGTTTCATAACGAGGTTTAATAGTGTTATGTCTCTATAATTTGATGGTTCTTTTTTATCGCCTTTTTTAAATAATGGGATGGTGACACTCTGTTTCCACTCTGCTGGAACCTTGCCTTGGTTTATTATTACTTGAAATAATTTTGTTATCTCTCGTAAAAGCGATTCTCCGCCGTATTTGATTAATTCGTTACTTATGGCGTCTTCGTTGGGGGTTTTTCTGTTTTTTAACTTTTTAATTGCGTCCCTCATTTGTTCTATTGCCATTGTTGTTGTTATTATGTTTTCGAGTTCTCCACCAGCTCCTTCTTCTATTTCTTCCTCTTCCTCGTTTTCGTTGTTGCTATTGTCATAAAGTTGTTCAAAATACTGTTCCCATTTTGCCTCAGTCACCCGGTTTTACTTCTATGTCTTTATTTGTATTTTTCTTTAGACCTCTTAATAACTTCCAGATTCTAACATAATCATCGTAACCCCCCCCCCCCAGTCTGTTTACTTTTAGATTCTAGAAATGCCTTTTTCTCTTCTTTCGTTACCTCTTTGATCTCCAGTGTGAACCATGGTTTTGTGTTCTGTCTGCTGTTTAGATTTACTTTTCTTCTTCCAATTGCTTCTTCAGCTGCTTTATGTAAAACAATTCAATATCGAATTTTGAAAACCAAGACTAATACAAGACAAAACTCGATTTTTGAGGTTAAAGCAAGACCGACATCAATAATAGCAGACCAACACAATACCAAAGTTGGGTAACCCGCTATGCATGGTTTTGGTCTTGATTTTTGAAATAAGGCTCAAGACTAAGATAAAACGAAATCTGTGTACAATGATTACAGTTCGACTGTTGTTGATTTTTGAGACAAAACCTAAGACCTAGACAGTACCAATATTGCTCTGTATTTTCCTTGATTTTCGAAGCAGAAATTCTAATAATTACAGAAAATATAGTCTTCCATTTTAAGCGGTAGCACTGTTGAAGCACACGCATTCAACAAAAGTGTTTGTTGTTTGTTATGGACAAGGTTTAGGCATGCGTAGTACCAGGTACCTTAGACACTAACTGTTATGGTCAAATGGTCAAATCTTTACTTAGAATTTTGCCGAAACTCAATAGGCTTAACCCTAGCAAGGAATTTTTTACATGCTACACATCGTAGTTAATAGTAAAATGTGACCTTCTGCTTTACGTCACTTCCGAATTATGGCATTCTGTAGTGAATTTCATACTCATTTTTTTATTAAAAAAAAAAATTACCGGGCCAGGAACTTTCAACACTTAGATCAGTAGTCAGAATGCTGCCGAGCTTAGTGAAGACAAGTTAATACTGCTAAATCGCACATCTGCTTCTTCTGAATTATGTTTAAACTAATAATATGTACGTACTGTTAACCATCACATCAAAAGAAAATACTTTATACAGATGTATTCTAAATACTCGCGACAAAATGCAAGACCATGACTGAACCTTCGCGGTCAAGACAATACATCAAGATCACAACAAAGGCAATACCAACATTTAGGAATACGAACTAGTCTTGGTCTAATCGTATCTTCGAGACAACACCCAAGACTAAAACAATATCAAGATTTAGAAATCATGGCTTTTCAAGACCAATCCAATACAAGACTTGATTTCTGAGTCTAAAGCAACACCGAGATCAATAGTCGTAAGACCATGACAATACCAACTTTAGGAAACAAACTATTTTTGGTTTTGTGATGAATTTTGACAAAGATTTTATACTATGAACTAAGAATCAATATAATACCTTCTTTCCGCATAAAGAGCAACACATGTACACATTCGTCAATAGCAGAAATCAGAAATCAATAATTGACTACTTTATCACAAACAAGGAAATTACACCAACCCACATATGGGCTGTTTGAGTCTTGACATCAGCCAACATTGGTACCCACCATGGATTGGTACTCTGCAAGTTACATTTATAACACAACAACAAATATATGGTATCACCAATGTTTGGTCGTTGGATAGCAAAGTTTTTAAGATTCAATGAGCTGTTGAATTATCTGCTATTCCACCTTCCACATGAAGCTGTGTTTATATTTTTAAAATGCTGCTTGCTGTAATTAAGTTACCGGTATAAGTATCCTTAGTTTAATTTCTTATTGCAATTGCACATTAAATTAAATGCCTAATTATATCTCATATTTCTGCCATATTACTTAAAAAAAATCTAGTTATCATGAATGATATCGTTCTTAATGTTCAATGTGCGCACCTGAATGCAAGATCATTGATGGCAAGTTATTCGAATATTCGCGACCATGAAATTGATACAAACTACGACTCACTGACTGTAAGTGCAACCTGGTTAACGCCTAATATATCTTCAGATGTGGCGGCAATAGATGGCTACTGGTTTTTACGACGTGATCGTACGAGGGGAGGTGGAGTTGGTATATACGTTAAATCATCATTCAAGCATTATATTATACAAACTGATAATGTTATCGAACAGTTATGGATAGTGGTAACCGCGGGTAGGCAAAAACTGGTATTTGGTGTAAGTATATAATCTCCGAAAAATAGTCACTTGGAATTTTTAAATTGTCTTGATAATACATTAATACCTATACGTAATATTTTTTTGTTGTTGAAAAGGTCACGGCAACTGTTGGAGGCTATTTTGCAGACCTTGAGTAAAGCACTTTCCGTCATGGGATCAAAGCCTTAGAGCATTGCTGGGCAAAATGTATTGAGCGTCTAAAAGCCTATGTTAAAAAATAAAAATTATTTTGAAAACATAAAACCGGTCTTTCATTGTTAGGCTAACCAAAGCCACCGAAGAAGAGTGTGCAACCGTTTTCTCAGACATAAAATAGGTGTTCGATAAAGTCTGGCATAAAGGTCTGTTATACAAACTAAAACTGCATCTCCCAAGCTAGCTGTACCTAGTACTTAAATCATACCTAACAGACAGAACCTATCACATTAAAATGAATAGTACAGTATCAGACTACCACCATATCATATCTGGAGTATTTGTGAATTGATGTATTAGTCAGCCCCATGAATTCTGGGGGAGGGGGGGTATTCGAAACAGGTGAAAAATGCCTTTACAAATAATCTATATATTGGAACATACAGCATAAAAACAATAAGATCAGAAGAAAAACTAGAAGAACTGCAAAATGGACTAAAATCTATAAAATAGGATGTGTCAGACTGTCCAAAACGCGACTCTCAGGAGAAAAAACCGCTGAATTGAAAAGTGGCCACATACTATACCGGGTGGCCATAAATATCTGAGATCCCGGTAGCCATAGAATTAGCTACTTATAAATGTTGGTTACCATTATATTTCAATTATAATAAGTATTGGTATGTAATGTAATAAAATGCAAGGTTATTGACACCATTTCTTAAATACGACTCGATTATAAAAGTCTTCTGTTCTAACTCCATTACTTATTCCAATCTGTAATAATTTTTGACAGATAGGAATTTTAGTTGTGAGGACATTTAGTTTAGTTGGATTCATCAGTTTAATAAAGCGGTGTTGATTTCAAAGGTAACGTGATATCAGATATTTATGGCCACCCGGTATAATAAAAATTCTGACACGAAAAACTACATAGGTTTTATAGTAAACCAAAGATGAAACATAGAGTTATCAAATACCAGTCCATATCGGATCTAATCATATACATAATAAGCAAACTAAATATGCGTTATACACTTCAAATCATAAATGTCTACACCCCAACAAGTATAACCGAAGACAAGAAAATTATACAATTCTATGAAGAAGTAACATGGGCGAAACAACAAGAAAAATCTCATTATCTGGTCGTTAAAAAATATCACTGGCATGGGCCGCATTTGCAAATTGTCGTATATCTTAAAAAATCCAGATTTTCCGATCAATCTTAAACGTAAAGTTTACGATATTTGCATACAACCAGTAGCGGGTAGAGACTTCTTTATAATCCCGATAAAGAATAGCTCTACTTCAGGGATGCGACCCTGCCTACGTGAGCCTTGGTTATCCACCAATCCCTTTGAAGCGGTAACCAAGTCCTAACACCCTTCCCCCTTAAACCCGTCCATAAACCACAAATAATCCTACCTTACATTTCCTACCCATCCTCCAAGCCGTCTAGCCAACGTGGAGGATTAAGGCTAACAACCCCCCCTTATACAAAACATGATGAGTTTCAAAACGACCGGTCGTGAACCCCAGGTGAGTAGCTCACTCAGTGACAACTCCCACACCTTCAATAAGGTTAGCCTCAAGGATTCTGGGGGAGGCAAAAATTCATCAAAATAAACCCCAAAGAAAAACGCCACAAAAGTTAAGCTCTACATTGCAACATACAATATCCGAACCATGAGATCCAACGAACACCTAGAAGAACTAGAAAAAGAATTGTCTCTTATTAAATGGAAATTCTTAGGCATATGTGAAACCAGACTACCCGACGAGAAATGTATAACATTAAAATCGGGTCATCTTCTATATCACAACAACAAAGAAATAGATTCACACATAGGAGGAACAGCGATTATGATAAACAAAAATATTAAACACCTAGTTACTAAAATGAAATCCATATCACATCGGGTTAAATATATAGTACTCAAACTATCACAGCGATATAGCATTCAAATTATCCAAGTATATGCCCCTACTAGCTCTGCATGTGATGAGGAAATAGAAGATCTTTACGAAGATATCTCTCTAGCAACGTCATCAGAAAAAGCGCACTATAAATTTATTATAGGCGATTTTAATGCCAAATTAGGGATACCAAAAAATAACTGTAATCAATACATCGGAAACTTCGGCCTTGGTTCCACCAATGAACGAGGAGAACAACTTATGAACTATATGAATCAAGAAAAATTGTACTGTATGAATACCTTCTTCCAAAAACCAGCAAAAAGAAGATGGACTTGGAGAAACCCAAACTCAACTGTGAAAAACGAAATTGATTACATATTAACAAATCACAAACATACAGTAAAAGATGTGTCAGTTTTAAATCACTTTGATACGGGTAGTGACCACAGATTGATAAGAGCTAGAATAGAAATAAACACTAAAGCAGAACGAAGGAAATTATTTAAACAACAACGTTTTCCCACAATAAAAACAATAAAAGAAAATCTACAAGTCTACCAAACTGAACTAAATAAAAAACTATCCAATGCCGAAATACTAGAAAACATGAATATAAACACTCTAGAAAACAAAAAAAAAACAGACATAAAATCAGTCACCAAGAAGATATGCACCAGAACAAAACAAAAGAATACAAAAATAAGAAAAGAAACAATAGACCAAATGGAGAAAAGGAGAAACATGAAGAAGAGAACACCAGAATACAAGGAATTGAACAAAACCATTAAGAAGAAAATAAGAGATGACATCAGACACTAGAGATGGGCGCGTGAGTGAATTTTCGCTCACGTCACGCACGTTTCACGCTTGCTTTAATCAGTCACGTTCACGCACGTTCACGCTCACGTTCACTCACGTTCACGGCGTGACACGCCACTCACGACGTGACACGCAGCTTTTATTTCAAAATTTAAATTCAGATAGAACAGAATATTCAAATTTAAAACCAATGAAAAAAGCCTAAAGAGAAATAAAAATATGTTTTGCACCTGACATAATTTACGTGATATGTTGCAATCAGAATAGTTGACATAAAAAGAAAAAAATGAAAATTGACTACAATAACTTCGACAAGGGATAAATACTGATTTCTCGCAAATATATTTCTTGCAGCTGTCTTCAAAGACATTACTTTTAATACCAAAAGCTGTCATTGGAATTGACGTTTCCCTTATTGGTATGAGTACAGAAGGTATATGTTGCTAGGCAACACTTTTAATTCGTAGGTTTGAAAGTACTTTTACATACAAGGATCAAAATTTTCAGAGTTAAAGCGAGTATACAAAAAAAACATTACTTTTATTAGAATAATAAGTTTATCTACACAAGTACACAATAAATTGGTTTAAAAATAAAACGTAATCAACATTTTCAGTGTTAGGTCGAGTATACAAAACAAAACATTAGGTACTTTTCTAAAAATAGGTGGTCCATCTACACATCTACACAATACATTTTTGGTTTAATAATAAAACGTAATTAACATTTTCAGCGTTAGCCGAGTATAAAAAACAAACCATTACTTTTATTAGAATAATAAGTTCATCTACACATAGACACATTAAAATGTTGATTTAAAAATAATATGTAATCAACATGTTCAGCGTTAAGTCGAATTCTGCGCTCTTCTAAAATTCGCCCAGCTGTAGAAAATACTCTTTCGCTTGTAGCGGAACTTGCCGGTATGTTTAAAACGGTTTAAAATTTTTTAAGTTTTTTTAACAGTGGCGTATTTACACTGTTTTTCCAAAATCTTAAAATGTCATCTACATTTCCGAATTTTAATTTAACATACTAATTTAGTTCAGTTTCGACATCATCCTAATTACATGTGTCATCGTCACAGCTATCTCTAAGTGTAGAAAGATAAGAATCTGATGCTGATGTACCAGTTTTGAGTCGTTTGCTATGTATTTCATCATTATCATCTACTTATAGTTTTATTTGCATTATAATCTTCTCTTTTATGTGAAGGTATAAACTTTAAGGATTTATAAATAGGGTCCAAAAATAAAGCTACATACACCCTGCAGTTTTTTATTCGTTACTAAATATTTAACGTGAAATTAACGTGAAACGTGAATCACGCCTTGGATATTTTCACTCACGTTCACTCACGTTCACGTCACGATTTTCAAATATTAGTCACGTTCACGACGTGACACGCCGTGACACGACGTGACACGACTGTTTTCACGTCACGCGCCCATCCCTATCAGACACTATAACACAGAACTGGTAATGAAGACCATCGAAGAAAACAAAAATATAAAAATCCTAAAGAAAATAAATACCAAAGGGCGACTCAGAATACACCAGATAAAAGATGAAAATGGAGACATCAAAGAAGATAAAGAAAACCTAATAAGAATCACGGAAAGCTTCTTCAGCACATTATACTCAGAAAATATCCAAAACCACATGAAATAACTGAGAAAACAATTCTGAATCTTGGCTCCGAAGAACTACCTGACATCACATCACAAGAAATCGAAGCAGCATTAAACCAAATGAACAATAATAGAACACCGGGAGAACACTTTATTACAACCGAAATGATAAAATTTGGAGGGAAGGCGACTATCGAATCCATGAAAATACTACTTAACAAATGCTTGACCGAGAGTAAGATACCAGAGACGTGGCAGAACGCCCAGGTTGTACTAATACATAAAAAAGGTGACAAACTAAAAATAGAAAATTATCGACCTATCAGTCTACTCCCTCATCCGTACAAGTTGTTGACTAAGATCATAACAAATAGACTTACGAATAAATTGGATGCTTATCAACCTCCTGAGCAGGCCGGATTCCGGAAAGGCTTCAGCACTATCGAACATATTCAATCCATCCGCTCACTTATAGAAAAATGCAATGAATATAACGAACCACTCCACCTTGCATTCATTGACTACAACAAAGCCTTCGACACAGTGGAATTATGGTCTATTTTTGAAGCTCTAAACAGTGCAAGAGTGGACTCAAGATATACAAACTTATTAAATATATATACGAAAATGCAACAATCGAAGTAAACATCGCTGAAGATATAAAAACAAATAAAATCTCAATAAAAAGAGGAATCAGACAGGGTGACACCATCTCCCCAAAACTGGTTACTCTTGCATTGGAGGATGTTTTCAAAACACTGGATTGGGATCACGAAGGTATTAAAATAGACGGCAGATATTTAAACCACCTTCGCTTCGCGGACGACATCGTGCTTATTAGCCAAGACATGGAGGAGTTGCAAGACATAATGAATGAACTAAAGTCAAAATCCGAAAAAATTGGGCTTACCATGAACTTAGCCAAAACTAAAATTGTGACAACAGACAACACAGAAATACGCCTGGGCGACCATGTCATAGAGAATGTCGAAGAATACGTCTATTTAGGACACAACATTAAACTAAGCAAGGAGAACCAAACTGCCGAAATAGAAAGACGAATTCGAATGACGTGGATAGCCACAGGCAAATTATCATACATCCTTAGAAATACAAGTATCCCAATAAACCTTAAAAGGAAAGTATTCAACACCTGCATAGTTCCCGTAATGACCTACGGAATGGAAACTGCCACACTCACCAATAAATCAACCAACAGATTTAGAACAACACAAAGGGCCATTGAACGAATGATGTTGGGGATAAGTCTCAGGGATCATATCACTAATAAGGAAATAAGGCAAAGAACTAAAGTAGAAGATGTTATAAAACGCATTGCCCAACAGAAATGGAACTGGGTGGGGCATGTTGCCCGCCAAGATGAAACCAGATGGACAAAACGGATAACACAATGGAGGCCAAGACTACACAAGAGAAGTGTTGGCAGGCCACAACGACGTTGGCTTGACGACATTAAGAACAAAGTAGGGAGTAAATGGCACCAACTGGCACAGAACAAAGAGTCATGGAAAAGAATAGGGGAGGCCTATGTCCAGGAGTGGATGAAGAAGGGCTGCTAGAAGAAGAAGAAGACCAGTGGCTACATATGGTATGGAAACAGTGGCCCTTACAGTACGGAACGCTGATAGATTGAAAGTTACACAAAGTCATGGAGCGTGCTATGCTTGGGATATCATTAAGAGATAAGATCCGCAATGACGAGATTCGACATAGAACAAAAATAACGGACATCATAGAACGCATAGCAAGCCTCAAATGGAAATGGGCCGGACACATTGCGAAACAAGTCGATAAAAGATGAACAACGAATTCACTATTATGGCGCCCATGTGAAACTAAGCGTAACAAGTGTCGACCTCAGAAACGATGGGCAGATGACATTCGGAAGATAGCGGGTAGGAACTGGACACAGAAAGCCAGTGATCGACATAGATGGAGAGAAATGAGTGACGCCTACATCCATGAGTGGATAGAGGAAGGCTGACAAAGAAGAAGAAGACTGTACTTGCCACATTCGAGGACGACACACACAGCCATGCCGTCAGTCAATAGATCACTTGAAATAGCAGCAGAACACCTCCGAGAACGTCTCAACTCACTACAAGACTGGTTCCACAAGTGGAAGATCACAGTTAATACCGACAAATCAGCGCATTAGACGCGTCGAATGCTCGCAAACCAGAATTAACAACGCCCTAATTCCGATGTGAAGACTGAGGTAAAATACCTCGGGATGCACCTCGACCAAAAACTCACATGGAGTATGCACATCAAAGCTACAAGAAAAAATTTAGACCTAAAACTTAAACAAATGACCAGTTACTGTTAAACAAAATACTGATATACAAAGCCATACTGAAGCGCACATGGACCTATGGAATCCAGCTCTGTGGATGCACCAAGGCGTCACACACTAAAATTCTACAGAGATTCCAATCCAAAATCCTCCGAATGGTAGCCAACGTCCATTGGTATGTTACTAATAAAACCCTCCATAACGACATGAGAGTCCCCATATAGCTAGCGAATTCAGGAGATTTTCAACCGCATACAACAGCAATCTACCAGAACACCCTAAAAACCCCATCGAGCAACTCACCAACCAACCAGCTGTTACAAGACGACTAAAGCGACAATGGCCACTCGATCTAGTGCTGCAACCCAACCAGGATTGATGCAAACTCTACCTGGAGATTAGCTCTGGTTAATACTCCCCTCCTGACATTTACACCGCTATAACGTTTACTCAATACTTAATATATTGTTAACAGTAGATTGTAAATATGCAGTTTAAAATAAAAAAAAAGATGTATTGGAAAAATATTTTCGATAAAACTACTTTAACTGTAACATGACGTATGGTATTCTCAAGTTAGGTAATAAATGAACCAGGCCTCGTTTTATCGTCTAAAAGAAGAATAAAGTAATCGCAAAAAATCACCTTCCGGTATTTCTCCAGATCTTCACGTTTCAGGGTCCCTAGATGACGAAAAACAGGTATTCTCAATTCCGTCTGTCTGTCTGTCTGTCTGTTGGCGTATAACTCAAAAACTATTTGGTAAAGGAAGACAATACTTTGCATACACATTATTTATCTACCAGGCATGAAATCGAGGAATGTTCAGACAAATATATACAGGGAGGGCACCTTAAAAACATAAAATGTTGTTTATTTTTTATTCAACTTACCACTAGATACAAGTAGTAATTTGTACATAGCGCAGGCTTTATTCTTGCCAAAAATGGAACCCAATAGATACAGAATAAATGCTGTACGATACAAAAAGGTGCAACGAATTAATGCGGGACGTTAAACAGAGCTGCAACGCAGGTAGCTCTGGAAGCGAAAGCGTAAACTACCTCCAAACAAAGAAATCGAATGGGATTATTTACAAGAGCTGAATTCAAGTCGCAATATTTTTATTTTTGGTTTAACTGAGATACAGGAAAGTAACAATTTGCACATAGTTCAGACTTTACTTTTGACGAGAATCCAACAGATACAGCGTAAGTGCTCTTTCTGCTTTACAGATTAAGAGCTGTCAACGAAAAGAGGTCCTATTTAAGCCAGCCACGTGCTCACGTAGTGCTTCGTAGCGCAGGTAGAAATATAGCCCGTTTCCTTGCAATATCCCACAAAACGTTGGAACTGCATATGCAGTCCGCCTGCCCTTGCAATTCAGCCACCGGTAACGTGTTTTTTTATTTGAAAATTTATTTAATTTATTAGAAACGTGAAGATATGTTTACTCCTAACGAATTTGATTTTTAAAATTACTTAGTGTCACAATGTCGACAAGGGAAGTCCTGGGTAAAGACTTTTACAGATTTTTTAGTTATATGTCATATACAGATTATCAAGTTATCATTTGTTTGGTAAGTATAGCATGACCACAGAGTGAATGACTACTCAGCAAGGTTTCGAGTTATGTAATATATAAGACTAGCTGAAACCCGCGGCAAATGCCGCATTTAAAATCTAGGACGAATTTAATAACTTTTGTTGCACTAAAGAAAGTTTTAAAACCACGCTAGAGAATGGCAATAAGGAAAAGTTCCAAAAAAATATATTTTCAAATGGAAAGTTCCTGGAAAGGGAACGCTCGCCTCTGGAGAGCGTTTTATGGACATTCTTGGATAGCCTCCGGGAAACTTTCTTTCATATTGGATACGGCCAATACTGCTGAATTGAATAGTGTCTTCTTTTTCTGTTCAGTATTAAATGGTAAATGGTACAGTACACGCAAGCATGAAAGATAAGCGATACCAAAGAGCATATGTTGAGGTAAGATACATTTTAGCTTAAAAAGTATAATTATTTAAAATACTGATTGCTGCTTCAGATGGATTCTAAGCAGTAACGAATACTAAGTATATATTTTTACTTTGTAGATCTTCCTCGATGAAGACAAAAACATAACCTCAACTTCTTGCACATGTCCTCGTGGACAAGTTTCATGTCACCATGTTGCTGCACTGGCACCATTTGCCCATTATAATATATCAGTTACGGACCAGTCATGTAGCTGGTCAGTGCGTAAACAATCTAAAGCACTTGATGAAAACTTGAAAACAATCGATGAATTGTTTTTGCCGTTAAGGAATATCGAGCTTCAAAGAGAAGTGTTACCAAGAAAGTGATCGAAACGCTTAGAGAAAAATTGGCTTCGTTTGGAGGGCTGGTAGGATTCAGTTGGCTTCTAGCACCTAAACTTACTGCACAGGAAGATATTATTGTTCCGCAGATTAGTTATATAATTTTCTTCGCAGAATATCAAAATATATCTGAAAAAATTAGTTATTTTGAACAAAAAGTGAATGTTTCTCAAGACCAAGTAATAACTATATTTGAGAAAACCATAGGGCAGTAAAAAAATCCCTTGTGATTAATTATTCGCAGGTTTCGTTTAACAGCCAGTTTGTTCGGTACGGTGCTAGCAGCTTGCAAAAGAAATCGTTACCCTGCATCGCTTTTCAAAAAACTAACAGGTTTGCTTTGCAAAATATTTTTCACATTTTTCATAAAGTTCTGTTATTATGCAGGAACATATAACTTAGATGGAGTAAAGGCCATTCGGTGAGGGGCGAGAACATGAAAATAATGCAATTGAAACATTTGGGGCAGCAACTGGACTTTCTGTGACATCTGCTGGACTATGGCTCCATCAGTTTGGATACCTTGGGGCCATCCCAGATGGCCTTGTAGGAAGAGCTTGTGGAAGTTAAATGTCCATTTAAATATTGCAATTCCAACTTGATGGAATCACATGATAAAGGCTATATTTGTTCTTACGATAAGGTACTGCAACAGTTTGGGGTAAATGAAAACCATGAATATTTTCACCAAATACAGGGTGCATTGCACTTGTTAGTACATAAAAAGAAATGCTATCTAGTTATCTGGTATGCGTAAAGCTGAAAGACATTTCCAGCTTCTCTAATTTCTTTGTAGCAATGTCCAAACGGCTGCTTCAATAGCATGTTTTCAGCTTCGGTTAAGACACTGCTGCTTGTGTCATTGGGTGCGTTCAGCCGGCATAGCGCTGAGGTAGCGACTGCGTTGAACGCTTCGCTGACCGACAGCGCTTCGGTTTCGCTTCTGCAGCAGTTGCCATTTTTGGGAGCAAATTTATTTTCGCTCCATTGTCGCTTCATTTCCGCTTGACCACTCAGCAGAACACGGTGTTTGGGCTAATTTGTAAATATAACCTAGAAAGGCGCGAAAATCATGGTTTCTGAAACGACCCTGCTGCAGTTTAATGTTAACGGAGAAACTGTAGCGGCGGAAGTCCCATCACATATGGTACAAGCTATTTTTGATGGTGTGTATTGCTTCTTAATATTACTATAATTTCGTTCGAACTAAGTTACATTTCCATTGAATCTTTTGAAACTACCTACTGTTGATTAAATTAAGTCTAAGATTTTATTTTTCTTATCGACGAGGCGATCAAGAATGATGTTATAAATCAAATTACGCAGCAACGCATGGTACCGTAAAGAACAGATGAGCCTGCAGACGATTCAGCTGCCGAGCGGTTTGTTTGGTCACAGAAATCGACCATGTTGTTGATTGAGCACTACCGCTCAGAATGCTGCAACTTCAGAAACCCCAAAATGAAAAATAGTCTGTTGTGGGGGAGAATTGCCGAAAATATGAAAAAAAATTGTTACCATGTGACACCGGACATGTGTGACAGAAAATTTAAAAATTTGAAGAGCACTTATAAAGGAATAAAAGATACCAAAAGAAAAACTGGCAGAGGTGGACAAACTTGGGAATATTTCGACATGATGGATGACCTGCTTCATACTGATGCCACCATTAATCCTCCACACTTAATATCGTCCATTCCACAACCTAAGCTTCCCTTATCTGTGCTAAACCAGCCCTCTACATCTACTCAGTCGTCCTTAATCCCAGCATATATACCTGCACCCTCTTCGTCAGCTTTGCCACCCCCAATACCTTCAAATTCATCATCCCTTGCCTCTTCAACATCGAATTCTTCATCACAAACTCCACCCGTGGAATCGTTATTAAGCCTGTCATCCACACCGTCTAGAATTCCCAGTTTGAATACTGCTGCCAGTGATACTCGAGGTACCAAACGTAAAAATAGAGAGTTAGAAGAATTTCGAAAGCAAATGCTGCTCTCCGAAGAGCAGAAAATTAGAGAGCTGCAAGAAATTAAAAATGTGTACAAGGAGCAACTCCAAACGCAAAAGGAGCGAAATTATATTTTGCGACAACTGTTAGAGTTAGTTAAAAATACAAATAATAAAAATAATTAGTTTTAAAATTGTATCATTATTTTATGTATAATTATATTTAAATGTATATATTTTTTTATTTGATTCACTTAATATTGTAATGAGTAAGAAGTTTTGTAATAAATATATTTTGACATCGGTGTATAGTCTGATTTTTTATTAGACAGGGAGTTTATTATATCGCGCAATATGTGTAAATGCGTTTATCTTTATCCGTGTTGTTATAGCGTCTTAACCAAATTAATTTTAGTATCGTTAAGAGCTTCATTACCGCACTCAGTGCGGTAATGGATATTACCGCACTCAGTGCGGTAATGGACAAATATTACCGCACTCAGTGCGGTAATGAATATTACCGCACTCTTTTTATACAGTGAACCAGAGTTTATTGATGAAGATAAAATATTGAACAATACACGTTTGCTTATGGCACACAACGAAACTGGTTTGATTGCCGCAAAACTCGGCTCACCGCCTCGTTTTAGCAATCAAACTCGTTTCGTTAAGATGCTCATAATCAAACTTGTATCGTTAATATCTATTATTTTAAAATGCAATATGGAAACGTTACTGAGTATGTAAAAACATAATATATTGTACGGGGGAAGGAATTCTGTTGATCAAATAGTAGAAAGACTTCAGTTTACAGCAAGTTTGTGGGTTATTACATGCCCTGTTCTTTCTCATGCTTCTTTTTCAATAAAATTATGGTTCATATATTGCATTTTAAAATAAACGCATTTACACATGGCATGGCGTAACAATATTCACCGTAGTATTTTGATGGTTTTTGATCTGGTGTTTTAGCATTTATTGCATTGTACAGGGTCCGGCAATGAAACGGGAAGATTTCGTAAATAATTTTATTGTTGCAAAATTATTTTTTTTATAATTATGAATACATTAATGGGAAATAAAAGAGTAGCCATTTGATTTACAATGTTAAAAAAAAAATTTTTGTATACTACATCTGCCAAATATCCTCCGTTGACATTTATGCATTCTTGGGAGTCGAGCCTGAAAGTTTTGCATCACTCTTCGTGGGGTTACCTAAAAACAAAAGTGTTTGCAACTGATCCACCCAGGACAATCCCGGCCCTCAAACAACGAATTCGTGACGAGATTGCAACAATACCTGTTGATATGCTGCGAAGAGTGATGCAAAACTTTCAGGCTCGACTCCAAGAATGCATAAATTTAATGTCAACGGAGGACATTTGGCAGATGTAGTATTCAAAAAAAATTTTTTTAACATTGTAAATCAAATGGCTACTCTTTTATTTCCCATTAATGTATTAATAATTATAAAAAAAATAATTTTTCAACAATAAAAGTATTTACGAAATCTTGCCGTTTGCCGGACCCTGTATGTAACCCTTTTCAAAGTTGTTAATTAAAATGCCGAGAGAAGATCTCTAAAAAGGATGCCTAATTGTGTTGTAATTCTGCTGCTGCATGAATGACCCTTTGACTATGTTTACACTTACACAACAAAAACATGCTAATTTTATAAAATATATTTACAAAATATCAACTACATATATATATACAGGCTGATTTTTTTATCGTGTAACAACTTGTAGGCAACCCATTATGCAGAAGCATGCATTATGTATGCTTCTGCATAATGGTTTGCTTATAAGTTGTTACATGATAAAAAAATCAGCCTGTATACAGTATGTCCCCGGATTGAGTTTACAATAGGTATGATTGACCAAAAATTTTCGAATTGGAATTTCATATTTTGGGATTCCGCCCTGCTTGGTGTGAAACGAATTTTAAGAATATTTTCAGTTTTTGAAAAACAAGTAGGCCTTGACAAGGAAGCGAAAAATATTTTATTTTCAGGTAAACTACCCTTTTTGTTCATGATACGGCAAAATTTAATTAAGAAAAGTTGTTGATAATGATAAATTATGACCCTATACCAAATTTCAGAACGATTTGTCGACTTATAAAAAACTGTTAGTTTTTAGAAAATTGTATTTTATTGTCAGGTAAACTACCCTTTTTGTTCATGATACGGAAAAATTGTATTAAGAAAAGTTGTTTATAATCATAAATTATGGCCCTATAACAAATTTCAGAAAGCTCTGTCGACTTAGATTAAACCGTCATTTTTAATAAATGCAATTTGTTTAATCTAAAAAATAACGGTTTAATCTAAGTCGCAAGATCTTTCTGAAATTTTGTATAGGATCATAATTTCTCATTGTAAACAACTTTTCTTAATACAATTTTGCCGTATCATAAACAAAAAGGGTAGTTTACCTGACAATAATAGTAATTTATTATACAAGACGATAAAGTTAAATTTTATCCACAAGTGAATCGTTTAACGTCGAGACGAAGTCGAGACGTTAATGATTCAAGAGTGGATAGAAATAACTTTATCGTCGTGTATAATACAATATTTTTTTCTGTAGCAAGAACTTTAACAATTACAAAAGAAAATAATGACAGTCAATCACATTTCAAAATGTCAGTAGCTAGATTGGGTTGCTACGATAATACGAAGCTGTCATATTTAATTTAAACAAAAGTTAGAAAATTAAATTACTTTATCTATCCTTGATGTTAAAGTGCTACTTTATCTACCCTTGCTGTTAAAGTAAAACTTGACCTTTTGTTTTGAGTTGATAAAAGCACACTTTAACATGTGCTATAGAAAACAATATTTTTCGCTTCCTTGTCAAGGCCTACTTGTTTTTCAAAAACTGAAAATATTCTTAAAATTTGTTTCACACCAAGCAGGGCGGAATCCCAAAATATGAAATTCCAATTCGAAAATTTTTGGTCAATCATACCTATTGTAAACTCAATCCGGGGACATACTGTATATATACATATTTACAATTTATCGTACATTTAAATATTTGCCACTTTTAGAAAAAAATGGCCTGTATCCCTAAATGGCACCATTACATTTTTCATTAATGGATATGTACTATCACCAAGGAATCAACGGCGTTGAGCTGGGGCTTTTATAGGGATGTGGCAACCGTCTATAGCCCCCACAATTCCAGGAAAGCCTGTTCGTGCATGAAATGTGTTGGCTGTCATAATCGCCTGCTCGTTAGTAGGCCATCGTATTTCTTGTGGCATCATTTGCAACAAAATATTGCAAATTTGATAAAAAATTAGATGACCGGTGCCTTTCGACATTCCAAACCGATCGCAGCATGCCAAATACGATTCCGGTTTAGCCAACATCCATATGGTAAACAGAGTCTTTTTTCTAAGATCGATTTTGCCTTCGATGTCTACTCTATTGCCTATGTCCACCACAAGCATCTGAAATAAACAAATAATTGTAAAATGTTTATAAATACCTAATTACATGCATTTCATATATACAAATTAATACAGTTGCACTGTATTTTTTTAGTAAGCAAAATTGTACTAATATTGCTAGATAGATACCTCCATAACATTTCTGGACATTCTAAAATGTTCACAAAACTCCTGCGGTGAATAACGTGGTACCACTTCCTCAAAGTAGTTGACATTATGAACAGCCTCATCATTCTTTTCTGCGTCCAAATCAATCAACTGCAATAAGTTTCCGTTATTTTCTAACAACGGCATTAATTGCACTAATGGATTAAATCAGCGCTACGCCGGCTGAACGCACCCATTCTTTTGGACGGCATTTGGTCTCCTAAAAATATAAAATAGATATTAGTTTTCTTAAAACGCCCTTATTAAACAAAAACCATAACATAACCTTATTCTTACCTAATTCATTTTATCCACTGTCGCCGCTGATTAGGTTCTTTTGGGAACGTAAAAAACTTGCACGTATGTTTTTCATTATAATGTTTGCAATCGGTGGCGAAGCACATCATCTTTTCTATTAATTATAATAAAACAACACTTAGCTCACAGTTGCACCGAAGGTTAGGTTATGTAGCGTAAGCATTGGAGTTGCTTTTACACTATGTTAAAACGCAAGGCTCTTTGTTTGAGTGTTTGGCAGCATTCAATGAAGAGATATGGCTATTAAAGAAATTTGACATCCGTTTGAAGCTGCCTGCATAGTTTTAAAAAACACAAGAAATAGCCATAATAAATAATTGTTTTTTGTGATAATATCGCTATTAAAAGTTAAGGGAAGTTTGTTTACAAAAACCCGAAAATAGAAATGGTGGAACGCAACCATAGTACTTTTAGTTGTGTAAACACGGCTTTTAGTCTTCTGCATTATTATAAGTGATAAACAAAAGTGAATTAAAAGCAGAGCAAGTGTAGTAACAATTATTCAAAGAAAAAGACAATATTAGTGATTAGGGAAAGACATGACATCAACACTGTAGTCCATAAGGTTAAAGATTTTACCAGTCCTAATTTCCTTTATAAACATTTGAATATCTAGTTGCTAAGAGACCTGACTGTCATTTATTATGAATAACAAAACAAGCTTGAAAATTGTGTGTTGGGGCCACATTGAGCTCCTCAATTATCAGGTAAAACTATAAATAAAAACGTTCTTAGTTACATCAATTGTGGTTAAAGTTATTCACGAGTGTCCTGTGCATCTGTGGGTATAGTTTTCCAGGTGTTAAGAGGTCCAGGTGAAGCAGATAAGCCAGCATAGAAATACGTCCAACTGCAATTGACTTCGGGGCCCATTTCCATGCAAGCAGCTTCGCCCAGCAAGAATAGCGCCTGTTACGAATGAGGAGGACATTCAGAAACCAGTACGAGCAGAAATCCCAACCAACAAGCGATTCCCAAGTCCATAATTCCCGTGGCGTCATTTGGGAAACCAGCGTCCCAGAGGTCTCCGATAAAGGTAGAATTTCACAGGGAAAGCGTTGCAGTAGGTCGATTATTTTAGAACTTTTTTAAGATCAGACTGTCTACGAGGTGGAGAGCCATATTTCAGTAGTCCAGAGCCGTCCAGTTTCCAGAAAGTTAGGTAGCGTTCCTTGAAAATGCGAAATTACGCGGCATTTTTAGGCTTTGTGCCGGATATGAAACAAAAAACTGTCAAGCGTCGGCTCGACGTCACACTAAAAACAAAACTAGCTTAGCAGTTGGCACGTCACAGTATGAATATTTACCTAACGCCATTTTGGTGGTTTTAAAATTCAATTTACGCTGCTTTGTGCACTAGCAGATCATTGTGTTTGTTGAGTAAAATTCAGAGGTTAGTTAAATGTCAGATGAAATTGTGCATTTGCCCGAAATATTTGAGAGTATTTTTCATACAACAGGTTATTTGTCATACCAAGTTTTTCTCAATTTTATGAACCTACGATCCTGAACCAAGATTGTCTCATGTCTAAGGAGCAAGTCCCGAATGTTTATTGCAAATAGATGAAATAAGAAAATGGAATAAACCATTTATTTGTCGTAATTTTTATTACACTCTTTTTATTTTCCCTGAGCTTGGCTGGTTCGTAATTGAATCCAATACATTTTATAAAGTGTAGTTTTCCCTTGCCAGTAATTATATTTTATATTTAAAAACCCTTATTACTATTAGGAGAAGGAGCTATTACAATATATGTGGCAATGGTATAATTATACATATAGTACGTGAATACAACTATTTACAAGTCCGAGAATGCGTGAACAATAGGTGAATGAATGTTGAAGTCTCTGCCGTAAGGAATGATTAACCGAGTCGATGATTGGGATCTGATCAAATTCCTTCAGAATGCTCAAAGTAAGCAACGCCCGCTGGCGCTTCCCCGTCTCGTTATATATCCTTGTTTACGCAGGGGGGGGGGGGGGTATTATCTCTGGCTACTGAAGGAATGCCTCGTACTATTCGGGCCTACACTGACCCATTGCCCACCGGAAGTAAGTTCGAGCCTCGAAATTCTGATTTATTGCTTTCTTCCTGGCCGGTTGCGTTAATCGGTGAGTGGCTCTGTTGTTCCGAAAATAGATTCTGCAACTGTGCGCTTTTAGAAGCGGATTGCGTCTTTCTTATCTAAAAGGGTTTTTGTGCATCTGCGTGCCATAGAGCTAGATCTGCTATATCTCGCAGATAGTGTAATTATATCGCTTTTTGCGTGATGTCCTTTTTACTCATAAGGGTTGGAAATGCTCCTACTGTACTCCTACTCGGAATGCCCGCAATTTTAGAAATTCCATTGGAATGCGTATTTTGAAAGACTCGACACTTGATGAAATCGGCTCAGTTTTTAACGTTAGAAATTCTGCTTTACATCGCGCCAGGTTTTTCAATCAAAATCCCACTGATTTAGCTAGCACAGTTGCATCGCTGAGTTTCACATATCAATTTTTTTCATTTGTACTGCTTGTATAGAATTTATTACCAAAGCTTCACTGGACCTCACCTCACAACTTTAAAAAAATACAAATGTGAAGATGGATAGGTACAATTTAATAAAAATTATGAAACTAAAAATTTAAACTTATACAGTAAATAAAAAAAAATATCAGCTTGATGTTGGAGGAGGAATTTGATGGAAAGATTAAGTTAAAAGATATCACGCTTCTTTTGCTTCGAAACCATAATTTTTAATCCACTTTGATGGTATATAAAATGGCAGTTGTTTGATTATTCTACAAGCGATAATTTATTTTATAACTAGCTTTGCTGAAGAGGAAGCAACATGTGTTTAGTTTCAGAAACCTGCGGTTAGATTTGGGATTACCCTAATGCCGTATAGCAAGAGATTAGGGTGTAATTGAATTTGGTAGTTAATTTGCTTACATTTATATTGACGCAAAATCCACCCGTCCTTGTGGCTCCATTTAGCTGTAAGTCATGTGATAATTATAATATTCCTTCAACGAAAAAAATAAAAAAGTTATTTGCTACTGACATGTAAGATTTCGATGTTTGCACAAATTTTCAGCCTTTAAAGCAATAATCAGAAAGTAAACATAATAAAATTGCAATTAAGATAAGAAAATGAGTTAAGCTCTTAGTAGCGTCACAAGCATAACAACATTACCTCATTTAGCTATGCAAAGATGCGTATGGGCGCATTGAAACTAATTTAGTCATCAACTAAGGCCACTAAGGAGCAGTCCGTATTAGATTATACACAATTTTGATTCACTTTGACTTGTTACTGCAATGGATCTATTTAAAACAAGTTACAAAACGGACAATCAAATGAATTCTAGTTGTACTTTTAGTAAACCGCTCAAATATGGAATATTGTCAGATTTGAGCAGCATCTCTGATCAGTATATGCATACGAGACATATTGGTATAGTACGTGCATGACGTATCGTGTATCACTGCTACCGATGTGCCTGGTCTTGTGTGATTTGATTTATGGTATTTATTACAGCTCAAACTGTTAGAAGATTCAATAGGTAAAAATATAAAATTGGTGTATAAAATTAAAATGTCAAATTATAAGTAGGATTAATTACTGTATGTGCTATTCATATACACATTAAATGATAAAGAATTAACGTAGAAAGATAGTTATACTTTCATGATAGATTGAAGAAATTTTTATATTGAAGTTCGACAAATAAATCCAGTTTTCAACATGATGCAGTATCAAAATGTATTTTTATTTTTGTTTGCATTTCAACAAGTATTGCGACTGCTATGGATAAGAACCAATATAGCCATTTTATAATTGATTCTAATATAATTGAATGTTAGAAAACATTCGAAATAACGTTCTCTTTATGAAAACAACACAATAATAAATACGTTTTGCCTCCAAATTAGACTATAGATTCAAATTCGATTACTATACAGAAATGCCTGACGCAACTCTTATAATAATAGCTCAAAGGTAATGAAGACACCGACAAACTAGCACATCAAGCAGTGGACGAAGATTTAGCAATAACGAATAGGGAACAATAACAATCTACGACGTACAAAACTTCTTCAAACATAAAGTTGAACAGTTATGGTAGGATACCTGGTCGCAAAGTAACAGTAAATTAAAAGAAGTTATACGACATATAATATGTCGGAGGAAGGATCAAGTTGCAATTTCAAGAATTCAAACATGTCACACAAACTTAACTCACTGCTATCTTAAAAAAAAAACACCCTCCTCAATGCAATGAGTGCCAAACCCTACTCACCGTTAAACATTTTGTGATAGACTGTCCTAGGTACAACGAAGAAAGAAGAAAACAACATTCCATCTACAGTGCAAGAAGCTCTAGCAGGTTCATTATAAACTGTAACTAATGTTATTAATTTTCTAAATGAAATAGATAGCCACCGACTGTTGTAGCATCTGTTGTTTAGGTTATATATTTTTTATTTAAATGTAAAAATAAAGGTCGATGCGTTAAATAAAAAAAAAATAGCTGTTAAACCTAATTAGTTAAATAATAATACGCCTTTTTTTAAATTTGCCTCCGAGGTATTGAACAACTTTGAATGGCCACCCTAATTAAAACTTGTAAATACAGTAAATAAGATTATAGTGGTATTTAATTATCATACAACTCATTTATCAAAGTATGAATTCAAAGGAAAGTTGGTCAAAACCAACGATTTATGACAAAAGTGAGGTTGTGTGACGCAATCTTAGTAAAAAACATGATTTATTGTAGATGTTAAGAATTATACGTAATTATATTAACTTACAAGTAATGTAAGTTTTGTTAATAGCTAATACTAGTTCTACCTTACAATAGAAATTGTTTTATGAATTCTGGCGTAATATTTACGGTGTAAGCTTCTCAGCCTGATCACATCGGAATGGTGTGATTCTATTTAGGTGTAGTAGTAATATAGTATTTGATATTCTACAGCTTAGCTCTGGGTTTAAAGTTGACTGATGTATTGGCAACTAAGCACGAAGATAGCGTTGTTCTCTGATTTGAAAAATGGACATCCTTTAGCTTGAATAATTTTCAATGTGTTTGGAGATTGGAAAACTTGCATATCGGGGTAACTTAAGCGTTTAAGTCGATTTTGATACTAGTTGAGGCTATAACAAACTTTCATAGTAAAATTTCGAAAATGTATAGGTAACTATTACAGCTCTCAGAAGTTAAAATGTTCATATTGCTGTAAATTGAGTTGGAAGCTCAATATAACTTTCTAGTTAGTTGTTAGGTTGTATTTACAGCATAGTATGTTTTGCTACTTTTACAATTAGCTAAAATGTGTTAATTGCATTAAATAATTTGTAAAGCTTTATCAATAATTTTTTAAAGTAAGCTATGTTTGTCATAGAAAAGTAGGACATTTTACGACCAATTTAATGCCGTAGTTCATTGTTGCTTAAAATAGGGCACAACAAAGTAATTTGTATAATAAGAATTTTATACATTTCTGCAATTTGCTGCTTTGCTCTGATTGGCAAGTTGGAAACCAATTTTTTTTATTAAACAATGAAAATGCATGCGTTTATTTTAGTTTTTTTTTTAAATTTTAACCAACCCCATGACCATAGCTTCTATAAAACGTCAATACTTCCAAATGAATTATAGTCACGCCATCGGATGATTTGCTGTCCGTTGTGGTATGTTCTTTGAGTTACTGTTAACTTTGAAGACGCGTACCATTCATTTGTGCTTCATATGATTTCAAAATACCAAGCAAATTGATACAGCAGAGTTTTGATTATTTTAGCTTCAATTATCCGACGTTCTTGGTTGTCAATCAAATAATATGTGACAAGAGTATTCACGGTCTAGGACATTTGGGCGCGGCCGTTTGGGCGCGGCCGTCTGGGCGCGGCCGTTTGGGCTCGGGGACACTTGGGCGCGAGACACTTGGGCGCGAGACACTTGGGCGCGAGAAAGGGTCAACATTGAGATTGAGGAACACATTAAGTGTGAATAATTTCAATTTGGCATAAATAAACAAACATTTATTAAATCATTATTTATCCGGAGAAGTTAATGTAATTAATCAAACAATATTAAAAGAATAATCCAATTATTTATTGAAACCGTTATGAGATTAAATTTTAAATAAGGTGGTAGTATGTACCTATATTAGATACATTTTGAAATAAATCCGAATAAAAATAAAGAAAGTAGAATATTAGATAAGTTTTGAAATAATTCTGAATACATAAAAAAGGCAGTACCTATGTTAGATATGAAATAATAATTCTGAATTGTAATAAAGATGGAAATAGATTATATATAGGTGTTGAAAATAATTTTAAATAAAAATTCATTTATTGTGCTGGTAAATGAATAATGCTGTGCTATATTTAATCGATTGATGGTTCTAATGTTTAATATGATTCTAATATGTGTTCTGTTTTGACCGAAACTAGTCGACTTCGAGTTTTGTTTATAATGATAATACTTAACAATAAACCTTAAATTTTAAAGTAATCAATTATTTTCGTTATGTTATAAACCGACTAACTGAAGATAAAAGCAGAAATAAGAATAATAATAAATAATCATATAAAAAGATTAATTTTAATAATCAAAATTTATTTTTGACATTTTTACCATTATAATACATATTATTCTTAAAGTAAATATATACAAGTATCCACGCATTTATTTCATAATTGTACAAAATGCCTCTTAAAAATTCTAGAATGTCCCTATTGTTTACGCCGTCTACATGATTATATTGATTATTATAATCTTTAACCAAATTTTTTATTTTCTATCAGACTGGATAAATTTTTGTTTTTTTTTTAGTGGGCTCATTTCCCGCAAGTAACTGTTCATAAGCAACATCTCTCCTTCGTTGAATAGTTTTCAGGCTGTCGACGAATCTCCAAATGGTTGGATGGTTCATCAATAGCTCTGTTTGTACCCAATCTCTATTCATTTATTCTTTGTTACTTATTATTTTAATGTAATAAATCTCCGCAAAAGATTTGCTAGTATTCACCGGAAAGTTAAAATTTTAACTTGCTTTAATAATATTCTAATTTTTGACAATTAATATTTCTATACTAAATTTTTGCCTCCCGCCACCTCCTTGGACGTGCTTTAGGTAATTTTCGTTATTTAAAATAAATTTTCAGACATATGAATAGTAAAGCTAGCTAATACTAATATACGTTAATTAATTTCCTCGCGCCCAAATGTCTCGCGCCCAAGTGGCTCTGCGCCCAAGTGTCTTCGCGCCCAAACGGCCGCGCCCGAACGGCCGCGCCCAAACGGCCGCGCCCAAATGTCCGGCTCCGGAGTATTCAGTATATTGGGTATGTACTACCTCATTCTAACATCAATTTACCTAATTAATAATAATAATGATGAGGCACTAACACCCCATGAAGGAGCTTGGCCTACAAGGCGGAAGTTCAGAGCTTCCGTATTCTCGCCCTCACACCCAGCTGTCGCTTGTCAAATTCATGACACGTGGTGATGTGGTGAGCATCACGGATTAGAAAACCGCATTACATCTATTATATTATATAAATATAAATATTATCTCTCATTCTTGTTTTGAGCTGTACTAAGGATATGGTTGTTGCAATGCATATAATCAAAAACATTATTTTTTGTGCAACCTTCCAAAAAGTTGACGCCGCGGCAGTTATTAGTAACGCGAAAACGAATTTTAAAGCCATAACTACGTCCATAAAAATAAACTTTTCGGCACGATTGCAAAAAAATTACATTAAAGTTGACTTTTTGACATTTGTTTGGTATCAATTTATCTACGCATGGATTCATTATACCTACATCTATTACTTAAGCTGGATTTGCCATCGTCCTATCCACAGGGAAATTTAATATAACGATGGAACAAGTAGACCTTTCATAAGAAAAATCATGCTAAACACACATGCAGTAGGTACGCCTGGCGGAGACAGGCTGATATGCGGATTATGTATGCTTTTATTTTCATTAATAATTACAAGATACATGATTAGGGTACGTGATAACGCGTGAACAGCCGTCAGTTCGTGTTGGCAAGGGCTTGCGGAGGCGCTCGACCAAGGTGCGGGGTCTAGAAAGAGTAAAAGTTAAACTCGAGAAGCTGTACAGGTTTTTGGGGGATAAACAACGGTTCGGCCTCCTGGAGGGTGCGTAATGCAGGGCGTTGAGAGCAGGCGCGTAGGAGCCGCGGGGGCCACGGGGGCCAATGGCCCCCTCAAATAATTTTCAGAGGGGCCTGGCCCCCTCAAAAATATCTGTTTCTAGTTTCATCATAATTTATAATTTTACGTATTTCTTGCAACCACTAACATGAACATATATGAACTTAAATTGTAATTAATTAAAACCCGCGTCTGTAAATCGCCTTATTTTTTATTCCTGCTGAGTGAACGATATTAAATTTCACTATTCCAGAAAGTAATCGGTGTGGTCGGATATAATTGAAATGAGACTACTATAATAACAACACTTTTCTTATCGGGTATTTGCCGTGCAACTGCAAGGTTGTTTCCAAAAGATGCCTACTATTAAGATTTTAACTGCCTTTTTGAACAACCGATTGGCGCGGGTTTGATAATAGTTATTTACTATACAAGTGGGATAACAGCATCATTAATATACGTGTATGTAAGCACACAATTATATTAATGATGCATTATCACACATGTATTGTACAAAATTTTATCTACGACTGCCTAAAATTGAAAAAAGTGCATTAAGAGAAATGTCAGATGTCATTTTCAAAAATATTTTAGTAGGTAAATGTCATTATGTCATTCATTTGACACTATTTCAGTTACGCAATGAAGTCATTACACAACTCAGTTGCTTAATGAAACCATTACATAACTGAGTGGTGTAATGAGCTTCATTACCTAACTGAAATAGTGTCAAATGAGTGACGTAATGCGTTACTTATCCCGCTGGAGTAGATAAAATACATTTATTGATTTATTATGTGGAACATTAGTATTTGCTTTACCAACTAGAATTTCTGATTTTGGTACAGATTTCTAAATGATAGTTTCTTAATTAAATTTATTTTTGTATTTGTGTTTTATTATTTTTAATCTTTATTTATACCCTTTTTATTTTTCGGAAACTCGTTTTTATATTTATTTAAGTTTGCTTATTCATGTGTATTCTTTGCTTATGTGAAAATCTGATAATAAACATTGTTCATTGTTTAATTAATTTTTTATGGTGCAGTGTTTTTTTTTTAAATAAAATAGCACTTATTAAGTAACCAGTGACTACAATATACTATTATAGTATAAAACTAAAAATTGATAATCAGGAAAGCAGAAATATTATAGCTCGTATTAATGGATCAAGTTAGAAGTGTAAGTCTTTATTGAAAATAGAATGGCCCCCGCAGTCTAGAAAACGCTCCTACGCGCCTGGTTGAGAGGTTCAACCTGGACGGGGTTGTGGAACTGGTGAACAATGGGGAGGCCTTCTGAAGGATGCGTACTGTTTGGACGCTGAGATTTGACCTAGACAGGATCATTGCGGAGGTAAAGCACCTGTTGAAGAATTAGCTTTAGGGCGAGCGGAGGTTTGACTGCCGAAAGTGGTGCAGGATCTTAATGCCTGGCGAACGGGTCTGTACCACAGTATTGCGGAGACGAAGCTTGGTTCGACCTCCTGGTGAAGAAGTGCAGCTTTAGGACGACCAGGGAGATTTTGCTTGCTCATTTTTTACCTGGAATTTAAAAAACAACGTACTTCTGGTTTCATTCAACCTTGCATAATTTATAGAGCTTATTGCGTGTTATTGTTTAATATATTAAAAATTGTAAACGGAACATCATATGTTCATATGTACGTATATAAATTGTTAATATAAAAATTTCAAGTGTCTGTAAGTTTAAAACCAAAGGTTTATCGTCATGAAATTTACATTGAGTAATATAACGGCTCATTATATACAGTGCGGAAATAAAGTAACGGATAAATTGATTAACTTTGCTAATATTAATTTTTATGAAAATCGTACGACACTAATTAATGACCAATAGAAAAATTAGTTCACGAGCAGTAATTAAGACAACAAAATTTCTTGGAAATTTTTTGTAGGTAGATATTACTTCTTTTTAGGGTTTGTGTCGTTACTATTTTCTTACCGAATCTGCATTCGAGCGAGCATTAATTCATATCCGGAAATTATTTTTCGTACATTCCAACAACATCCTAATTTGCCCTAGCGTCCCGCTGAGGCAAATTAATACGACGTTGTTGGAACGCACTCAAAAAATGTCCGGAAAGAATTAATGCTCTTATGAGATTATATGTGAAAATTTTTTGAAGGAGTATAGTGATTTTAATTATAGGACATACACTACAACCACCTTTATGTTGCTACGTCATTTATTTTAAAAGTTATAACGCCATCGACTTTTTTTTAAATGACAACCTGTATTTTTTTATTATTGATTTTGGTAGTACTTTTTATGTTGTTTTCAATTATATAAAATTTTCAATATGTTACATCTGAAAAAAAATTAGAAAAATGGTCTTAAAGTTTAAATATTAAAAACTAATGAAATGAGCAAAATAAATCTAGTTACCTCCGTTTGACGGAAAGTCATTGACGGCACATTCGTTTTTATTGAAATTTAAAAAAAAGAATTGAAAAATACAATCATAAATAATAAAAAAAATCAATTCTCTGTCTCTCGCTTAGTTGTACTACCATTTTTATTAATAAACTAGTTTGTTAAAGGTAAATTCTAATTTAGAAAAAGGAAAGGACGGTTATATTGTTATAACTTTTACAAATTGTTTAATTCTGACATATAACTAATCTTTTTTTGTTTTATCCACGGGTAACTAAAAAAAATATTTTGCTCATTTCATTGGTTTTTAATATTTAAACTTTAAGACCATTTTTCTTATTTTTTTTCAAATGGAACAAATTAAAGATTTTATACCGTTCGAAACGTGATAAAAAGTACTATCGAAATCAATAATAAAAAATATAGGTTTTTATTTAAAAAAAAGTCGATAACGTCATATCATGAAAAACAAATTACATCAGAAACTGAAAATCAGCTGAAAATATTCCCTATGGACAAAATCGCTACACTCAGAAGCGTAGCTAGAGATAAACGGGTCCTGTATCATAAACTGCCAAGTGGGCTCCCACCCCCACCCCCACAACATGAGGGTATTATCTAATAAACGTATAAAGATTCGAACTCAATTTTTATTTTTTAACAAAACGAAATATAATTAGAAAAGCTAATAAAAATAAATAATAAAAAAAGTAAAATTTAATTACATATTTTTACTAACGAACATATTACGTAAAAAGAAGGGTAAATTATAGTTTACAGTTTACAAACAGGGTGTATTAAAACATGCGGCTAATAATTACACCACGCAATTCTACGTAGAAAAACAAGCAAAAAACTCGAATATAATTTTAGTGTTAACTCTTTGGTTAAGGAGTTATTAATGCTCAAACTTTGAAATTTTTTTCGACTATGGTTGAGAACGGAATGGGACGTTTCGCCGCCGCCGTTTCGCCACCGCCGGTTCGCCACGGCCGTTTCGCCGCCAAGCCGTTTCGCCACCAGCCGTTTCGCCGCCGGGCCAGTTCGCCGCCAAGGTTAACGATTTCAAATTTACAGAATGTTAATGTTTACATTTAAGATTATTTTCAAAACAACAAATTCCGGGTGAAATTCGGTGCACGGTCCGGTCTATTCCGCATGCACTGCCAGAGAAGTAAGGTCTCGTAATTTTTAAAGCAATGTTGTTGCGCTCTCGGCGGTGGTTCAGGTTAATGGTTTATGTTAGTTGTTAGGTCTTGATGATTTTTTTTAGAGAAAAAATACGAGAGAGAGTCTGTTCAACGTTACATTTTTCTTTCCACTGTTACATTTTTGTGCATGAGCACTAGACCGGACCGTCCACCGAATTTTTACCCAAATTCCTTAACGTACCTAATTCGAAAATAACTACCGATTTAGTTAGGTTAGGTTAGGTCATGATCATGCGTGTATCTATATGTTATTCCAAATATTGAAATTGTTCTGGCGGCGAACTGGCTCGGTGGCGAAACGGCCGGTGGCGAAACGGCCTGGTGGCGAAACGGCCGTGGCGAACCGGCGGTGGCGAAACGGCGGCGGCGAAACGTCCTAGACCCGGTTGAGAAATAGATTTAAATAGTATCAACAACACATAATTCAACAATTAAAATAAGTAATCAAATATAAATTATAACATTTTGGTAATTATTTTACGTATAATTTAATATTTAAGAATGCAAAATCTTCGCGATTTATAGTTTTGGAAGACGTTGCAACTATGCATTATAAGGTAGGTTTATTTTTAAAATGTATTAATGTCATTTTTAACACTTGTGAAAGTCACTTTTCTTTTCGTAAAACCTGTTTCACTCATTATTTATTAGTTATTCCCTGTTATTATTGTCCTAACTTACTTTGTTCGTTGTTTGATTCTTCAGTTTTGTGTTTTTGGTTTTGGGAAAAACATGGCATACAGTTTTCCTGAATACGCAGATATGTATTTGATATTAGGCGACTGTAGCGGTAATTTTTACCGAGCTTCAAATTTATATGCCGAACGTTATGTAAACAGGAGACATCCTAATGCTCATGTTATTGAAAGACTAGATCGCCGCTTAAGAGAAACAGGGAGAATAGAACCTATGCAGGGAGTTGGTGGAGGGCGACCACGACATGTATTACAACCCAAAATAGAAGAAAACATCTTACAGGTATTTGAAGACGAACCTCGACAAAGTACCCGTTCTGTAGCTCGAAGACTTAATATTAGCCATACTGCTGTACATCGAGTGTTAAGAGAAAATCTCTTACATCCGTTCCACTTCCATCGAGTCCATGAGTTGCTTCCGGAAGATTATCCGCGACGGATGGCGTTTTGCAGATGGTTATTACAGCAACACGCAGTCAACCCGGCTTTCATTGAAAACATTTTATGGACGGATGAAGCCATATTTACCCGCAACGGAATGTTTAATATGCACAATATGCACCACTGGGCCGATGAAAACCCTTATGTCTTCCATCAAACGAATCACCAGTTTAGATTCAGCGTCAATCTATGGGCTGGAATTATCGGAAATAGACTAATAGGGCCACACATTGTGCCTCGTCGATTAAACACCGAAAATATTGTCAATTTTTTTAACAACGATTTACCGGGATTATTGGAGGAAGTACCGTTACTTGTCAGAAGAGATATGTGGGCTCAGTTAGATGGAGCTCCAGCCCAATGGGGGCTTGAAGCTAGGTATTGGTTAAATCAAAACTTTCCAGAGCGGTGGTTCGGGCGTGATGCTCCGATACCATGGCCCGCAAGAAGTCCCGACCTAAATGTCCTAGACTTTTCCTTTTGGGGCTTTTTAAAAGCTCATGTTTATCAAGTTGAAATTGAAACCGAAGAACAACTTATTGAACGGATAAATAATGCAGTTAGAGAAATAAACAATCGTAACGTGCTGCAAAATCTAATACCAAACATTCTTACTCGGTGTACCAAATGTGTAGAAGCTGCAGGTGCTCATTTTGAACAGCTATTGTAGCCAAAAAAGAGTATTAATTTAAATAAAATGCATTCAATCTTGATTTGTCAATTATTTCAATAATTTTAGAGGATATCCATGAAAAACATGAACACATACTTGATTTAATTGCAGAATCACATACGATCAAGGGTAACTAAATGCATGTCTCTTAGCTTTAAATTGTACAGCGTTGCCAATTTAAAAAACCTTTAAGTGCTTATAATTTAAAGACTCTTCGTCTAAGACCAAATTGGCGTGAAAGTTTTTTGCTTGTTTTTCAACGTAGAATTGCGTGCGGTAATTATTTTAGCCGCACGTTTTAATGCACCCTGTATATTGACATAAGTAAGTAACAAGTAAATGATAAATATCAAGAAAAAAGGTTGAAGTAAATAATAATTGTTTACAGAGTTACTCTCCGAACTTTTTTCTCTGCGAAAATGTTTATAAGACGTTCCATATTTGGAGATTATTTAAAATTTTTAAGCTCTTAAATTTCGATAGATACTATGGCTAAATCCGATAACCAAACACTTTTCGCCTGTACATATAAACCTAAATTCTTAAATGTGTCCTGAGCAAACATTTCCAAATTAAATTTATAATTTTTTTTTAAGTTTGAGTGCTGGTAGCCCCCCATGGCTCGTGGGCCCTGTAGCTACTCCCCTGGCTGCACCCCTTCGAGATTTTTTGATAAAAATGAATATCAACGAAGTTAATAAGTTTATCCGTTACTTTATTTCCACACTGTATGTATAGAATTGCAGCAATATTCGCAATATTAGTCGGCCCCCCTCACCACTCTTGTTTTGACGAATTACTTTTGGACGATACCGTTTACTGTGAATTGTGTCTAGAACAAGAGGTAAACCGCGTAATAAATTTATTTACCCGCCGGTTTTTTAGTGTGTCATTTATTGCAATAAATGCGTTGTAGTAATTCATTCGGCTGTAAATATAGTAACAATCTCGCGTGACTCACGGTAGTATACACACAATAAAACGTGTACTATTTTTAAATATGTCTAACTAAATTTAGCTTTTATAGTATTTTTTGAGCGTGAATAGAGTGTAACAATAACAAAAATAAGCAAATGATACGTCCGAGAATGCCGTTCATTGCTACTGGGCCACAGCAATCGATGACAATATGTATATCAATTTTACACATTAAAATACTGTAATTTTTTAATGATCTTCTTTTGCTATATCACGTTATGACGACAATAGATCCATCTGCCATCTTCCATCTTCCCCCATCGTTTCTAGCAATAGAAGGCTTATCTATGAAATGTTTTTTTTTAATTTGTGCGAATGGAGTTACACAAAAGTGTACACAGTAACGCAAATTTTTTTATTCACGATCAGGGAATTTAAATCTGATTAATCTAGATTCTTCTTATCATTTTTGTTCTCTTCATTTAGAAATGGGGTTCAATTCCCCATTTCCCCTCATGTGTTTCTACAGCCGATATGCAATTCAATAACTTCAGGTCTTGCTGTTTTCGACAGATGATTGGCTTCGAGAATGTCACACTTTCTCTTCGTAATAATTTGAATACAGTGTGGAATTTGATCCAGCCCAGGGAACAAATTTCACAGTTGAATCTCATATCAAAATTCGAGATTGAACATATGAGCAGTACGGTGTACTAGAGATGGGAAAAGTGGTTCGTTACGTTGAACTAGTTCTCGCGAACTAGTTCGTAGGAAAGAATCATTCAATATACTAGTTCGTTCGCGAACTATAATGCCCGCGCAAGTATTTAGGTAATCTGTATAAAGGTTGAACGAAGAACGAATATGCAGAAATGCAGATTTGTAAGTCGATCTAGATCGCTTGCAACCTTGCAAGTTGAAACCTTGCCACTCATTAGCCGATTATCGCGAACGGCGACCGACAAAATGTTATTCGTTGGTTTCACGTTCAAAAAGTGCTGAGAATGATTCATATTACAGTAGTTTGTGAACTAAGGACTGATGGAATACCGAATTCATATTAAAGATTGCTAAAAGTTCGATAGTTCATTTTGAAGTAGTTCATTTCAAAGTCGTGAACTAGTTCATTTAGTTCACCTAAAAGAATCGTTCATTTTATCAGTTCGTTCTACGGTGTACAAAGTTCGCACTTAGTTCTCCTCTCATAATTCGCGATTGAACATACGAGCCGCAGTGAAAAATGTTCAAGTTGCTTCTTGACTCAAAACTGACTGACTGAACCTATACGCAGTAATGTGTATATATTTCGCAGTCGGTTTTGTTTCAAAATTTCATACTGAATCTACGGGCAGCAGAGTTAACAAATTTTGCAGTTGCTTCTCGTCTCAAAGTTCGAGATAGCACCTACGAGCAGCACAGTAAAAAAAAATAGTGATAGTACCAAAATGTTAAATTGAACCTATGCGCAGGAGAGTGAACAAACTTCGTACTTGGTTCTAATCTCAAAGTTGAAGGTTGTACAACCGGGCAGCCGAATGCAAACATTTCGCAGTTCTCGTTTCATAATTTCAGATTAAACCCACAAACAGAAGTGTGAACAAATTTCACAGCTGCATATCATCTCACAATTTGAGATTGAATCTACAAGCAGCACAGTGAAAAATTTCGCAGATGGTTCTCGTCTCAAATTTAGAAATTGAACCTACTAGCAACACATTGAAAAATTATGTAGTCGTTGCAGTCTCAAAATGTGAACCCATGAGCAGCAGGGTGAACAAAATTCGCAGTTGCTTGTCATCTCAAACTTAGAGATTGAAACAATGAGCAACACAGTGAAATAATGTCGGGGTTGGTAGTCGTCTCAAAATGTGAGACTAAATCTACTAACAGTAGTGTGAAAAAAATCGTGGTGGTTTTTCGTCTCAAACTTAGATATTGAACTTACGAGCAACACAGTGAAATAATGTCGAGGTTGGTAGTCGTCTCATAATATAAGATCGGACCCATGGGCAGAAGGATGAACAAAACTTGCAGTTGTTTCTTGTCTCAAAATTCGATACTGATCCTACGAACAACACAGTGAAGACATTTCGTAGTTGGTTTTCATCCCAAAATAAGCAAATTGAACCTATGAACAGCACAGTGAACAACGTTTGCAGTTGATTTTATTGTAAAAATTCCAAGTTGTACCTACGAGCAACACGATGAAAAAAATCGGTCTTGTGGGATTGAACCTATGAGCTGTAGAGTGAACAAATGTTGCAATTGCTTCTCATCTCAAAATTAAAGATTGAACCTACGATCTGCAGGGTGAACACATTTGGCAATTACTTTCCGTCGCAAAATGAAAGATTGAGCTTACGAGTAGCAGAGTGAACAAATTTCGTATTTGGTTCTCATTTCAAACTTCGAGATTGTACTGGTTACCAGTAGCACAGAGAATACATTTCGCAATCTATTCTTGCAATATTCGCGATTCAACCTATGAATAGCACAGCCAACAATTTTGTAATTGGTTCTCATCTTTCGAGATTGAATGTATGAGTAGCATAGTGAAAACATTTTGGAGTTGGTTCTTATCCCAAAATTCGATATTGAACCTATAAGCAGCACAGTGAACCAATTTTGCAGTCAAAATTCGATATTGAACTTATGAGTAGCACATCGAAAAAATGTCGGAGTTGGTTCTCGTCCCAAAATTAGGGAGTAAATTTACGAGCAGCATTGCGAACATTTTTGTCAATTGCTTCTCGTCCCAAAAGTCAAGATTAAACCTGCGAGAAGCACTGTGAAAATTTTTGCAAGTCGATTCCTTTTTCAAAATTTCAAATTGAACTTACAAGCAGCAGAGAAAGCAAATTTTGCAGTTGCTCTCAAAATTCTAGATTGCACTTTCAAGCAGCACAGCCAAAAAAATTCAGATTCGGTTCTCCTCCCAAAATGTGAAATTGAACCTATGAGCAGGAGAGGTTCTAATCTAAAATTTGGACATTGAACATATGCCCAGCCAACTGGAAAATTTTCGCAGTCGGTTCTCGCCTTGAAATTTCAGATTAAATCTACCAACAGCTGAGCGAACAAATTTCGCTTCCCATCTCAAAATATAAGATTGATCCTGCAAGCAGCAGAAGAATGAAAAGATTCGCAATCGATTCTCGTCTCAAACTTAGATATTGAACCTACGAGATACACAGTAAAATTATATCGGGGTTGGTAGTCGTCTCAAAATGTAAAACTGAATCCATCAACAGCAGGGTGAAAAAAATCGTGGTTGCGTTATGTTTTAAACGTAGAGATTGAACCTTTGAGCAACACAGCGAAATAATGTCGATTGGTAGTCGTCTCATAATATGAGATCGGACCCATAGGCAAATTCGATATTGAACCTACGAGCAGCACAGTGAAGAAATTTCATAGTTGGTTTTCATTAAAAAAAAATGAAATTGAACCTATGAGCAGCACAGTGATAAACTTTTGCGATTGATTCTAGTCTCAAAATTCGAAGTTGTACCTACGATCAGCACGATGAAAACATTTGGTGTTGGTTGCCTCCCAAAATTTGAGATTGAACCTATGAGCTGAAGAGTGCACCAATTTGAGATTGAACCTACAAGCAGCACAGTGTAAAATTGTGCAGTTGGTTCTCATTTCAAAATTGGAGACTGAATCTATGAGCAGTAGCACAGGGAACAAATTTCAGTCGATTCTCATCTCAGAATTAGATATTGTACCTATGAGCAGCACAGTGAACCAATTTCGCAGTTGGTTCTCATCACAAAATTCGTAATTGAGCATATGGGTAGCACAGTAAACCAATTTTGTAGTTGGTTCTCATCTCAAAATTGGAGATTGAATATATCAGCAGTAGCACAGGGAACAAATTCCGAAGTTGATCTTTGTTTCAAAATTCTAGATTGGACTTAAGACCAGCATCATGAATATATTTGTCAGTTGCTTCTACTTCCAAAATCAGGTCGGTTTTGTTTCCAAAATTTCAAATTGAAC